>OMKK01042431.1:0-14353 GCA_900302305.1 Polymixia japonica | reverse complement strand
ACTGAAGGCCTGAAATGGTGCAGGGACAATATTGCTAGCTGGTAAACCAACAGACCTAATTTATGTTAATAAAATGTGCGTCTGAACATCTGTTTCAGCCTCCATCCACCCATCCATCCATCCACCCATCCATCCATCTATCCATCCATCAATCCATCCTTCCATCCATCCATCTATCTGTCCATCCATCATCCATCAATCCATCTGTCCATCCATCCAACCATCCATCCATCTATTCATCTATCCATCCATCCATCCATCCATCCATCTATAATCCATCTATCTGTCCATCCATCCATTCCATCCATCCATCCATCTATACATCCATCTGTCCATCCATTAATCTCAGCCTCCATCTATCCATCCTTCCATCCGTCTGTCCATCCATCCATCCATCCATCCATTCATCCATCCATCCATCCATCCATTTCTTCCATCCCTCCATCCATCCATCCCACATATAATAACAGTGTTGTCCCAGTATTTCTCGGTTCATGGCCCTGCTGTGTCCACGGGTCTCCATCTGGCTGCCCTGAGGTACAGCCACCGTGTCCAATGTTTGCTCAACCACAGGCCCACATTTGATTGATCTTAAGGGAGAAGATAACATGTGTTATAATCCTTTCATGTCACAAATCTTTGAGGCTGCATATACAGTAAGTTCCCTCACACGATACTGGGCTTAAGTGGATCCAATATTCTGCCACTTTTATCTGGACTTTTTCCAGCACGGCATTAAGTTATCAATGATGTCATACTTGTAAGTGCTGTGGTCAGACAAGAGCTTTTGTTATAAAGAACTATGTCAATATCTTTGTTCTCTAAACACAGCCAAACCACAAGAAATGTATTACTTTGACATAAAACAAGGTTTTAACAAAGTAGAACAGCTCTTCGCTCCTACTTACAAATCTGCTCAAATTGGAGGACTTGGTTCTTTGATTATAACAACAGTCACCATATGGCTCACTCACCAAATCATGACTGACTGTGAAGTTAATTTCTCTGGCCTGAGATTTTGAATTTGGAGCAACAGCACATAGTTAGATAAACCTAGTGAGAAGGTTGACATGTTGAGATGGTTTCCCATCATGACTTTCTAAGTGATACTTGGTGGTCCGTCTGTAGACAACAGATAAAGAGACTGTAGTTAATGTCTTGTCCATATAACTCAGTAGGTTATGTAAATAAAACAGTAAAGGCTTAACATACTGTAAAGTGGACAGTTACTTTACAGGGTGAGGGTATATTTTGAAACACAAAGCTATGCAGTGCTGCTAATTATTGCAAATGTCCATTACGTTCATCACAAGGTGACAAAGTTTAGTTTCAAGACACAAAAGAGTCCAGACTGTTCAACCATCATTTCCTCAATACAGTAACTTAGAACGAACATCCTTGTCTCTTTTATATAAAAAAAAAGTCATAACTGAATGGTAAAAGCTAACCATTACATTATGTTTAGTTAAGTCAATAATTACAAAGTTACTCGCCAAAAATATAGAGCACAAAAGGTCGTATATGACACACATTTAGTCAGCAAACGAAGCAAGATGTCATATCATACAGTCAGTTATCAACACCACAACCCTCAGATGATGGTTTTTCCAGTGATTTTAGACTTTCGTTGCTGCCCTGCAGGGAGAGAGCAGCTCTGCAGGCCTTCAGGACTCTACAGAACCTGTGACCACGGAGGCAGCATCCTACCTTCTAGCCATCTGTTCATATAATGATATTCATTCATTTAAACATGTTCCTGTATTCTCCCTGTAGGATACAGAAACATACTGGACCTACTGGACGCAACGCAGTGTGTGCTGATAACAGACTGGATTTAGCTCTTTGCAACACAATTAGGCCATTCAGGTTCTTTAAAAAACGAGAAGGTATTAATGGTAAGTTGGTGTGTGTTTAACATGCATAGAGAGAACAAAGGTCTTTGAAAGAAAGAAATGACTTATGTCACAGTGTGATGCATCATTTGAACATAATAGTTCACTGCAATGAAAAAGTGCTTCTCACTCAAATCAGTTATTGCCATCAACCTCATATCGGCTGATATCACATTTGTCAAACAAACCATAAAAAGCTCAGTGGACAATTAGCTGGAAGCACAATTATTCAGTCATACATCATTATGAGAGAGCGAGAGAGAGAGAGAGTGTGTGTGAGAGTGAGATAGAGTGAGAGAGAGAAAGAGAGAGTGTGAGAGACAGAGAGAGAGAGAGAGAAGGAAAAGTGGAACGTCTGCAAAACATAATGTTCTTCAACGTAGACGGTGCCCTGCAATTAGTGTTTGAAATCTGGCAGCTGTAATGTTTGAATGTCTCCCCCCAGTGCTTCTTTAATCTGCCTGCGCAACGCTAAAGCCACTCCAGCACTTAACCACAGAGGACATGCAGGGAAGATGTGGAGGCGGTCAAAGCCTCATCATTAACCTTCTGGAATGGAACCAGCAACAACTAAACGTCACCTCGCTCACTCACTGTTGCTTAGCGATGTGCAATCACAAATCAATAGTAGTTTGTCCCGAGTTTGAGATGGAGTGGCTCCACTTCATCTAGATCATTTGTAACTGAGAAGTGTGATGGTTTTGGGATATTTTTTTTTACATTTTTTTGAAGAGGTAATGAATACGCAAAATGATAACATTGAGTACAGCAGTTGAAAAAGGCAAAAGTGTCGTGTACAATTTTCCAGCCAGAGACAATGGAGCGGTGTATTGTACACACATAGTCCACTGTTAAATACATGATGGAACTTTACAAAGAATGATTCATTTCCAGAAAATCCTGTTTGTGCATAAGAGGATCTTCCAGAAGTAACAGCCTCGCTTGAGTGTCTACCAGATCCACCCGGGGTTAACCAGGCTGGTGAAAGGGCTAAACCTCTGGCCCGGCAGTTTGTAAACTATCCCAACCACACGTGTGGAACCGGGCATCTGCTGCTGAAATGTTGGCCGTGTCATCTGCAAACGCTAAACCCAGGAGTGATAATTAAAACCAAAGCCATTTTGAACACTTCAAAACTGAGGACTACTTTCCTTCATAAATCGATTTGATAGAGAGTAGTGTCTTTTCGTTGCGTTACCCAGAACCCCCTGCTCCTGACTCTCCTAATTCAAGCAGGCAGTGAGCAGTATAGGATATGGGGCTCCCAGGGGCCTCCGATGCATGACATATGTGTTCCATTATGGTACGTTTTCAAACATTTCTTCAGGACTTGTGGCTTCACAGTCTGCCCGAAAGGAGGATTAGGCCCTCCTGAAATTGATTTATTTTTGCGTCGTAACTGTTTATTAAATATAATTGACCATCAAAGCTGTCAAAAAAAGAAAGAAAAAAACAAAGCTGTTACATTTACCGCAAAAAGGGAGCTTTCTTTGAAAAGCTATTTATCTAAAGAATGTCTTAGTAGGAGACTGTACTGGGAGGCAGAAACTGGGTCATATTTCAGCCACTAATACTACCACAGTTGGTGGCTGCAGGATTAATTAGAGCCAAAGTCATAATAAATGTGATAACTTGTCTCAGTGAAATAGTATGCTAACCCTATACAGCGCTCAAAGGATCTGAGCCTCCTTAAAATAACTCCCAGAATCTTTAATGCTATGATATGAAATCTCAACACCAATTTAACATCAAGTGTATCGGAATTTCACAATCTCCACAGCTTTCCTGTGTCATTAAGTTTTTAGGTGATTAAACCCAGCTAATCCTCTGTCGATAGCGTCTTTTATGTATCAATGATCAGTTGATGAATGGGGCTGCAACAGCCAAGTCAAACAGGAACTGTTCTACTTCAGACTGCAGCTCAGCAGTCTGACATCAACCGTATCAGTACACACAGCGTGTCTCAGCCATGGTGGTCTGACTACCATTATCTTTGTCTTTAACAGACACATGCCTGGAGTCTTTTAAACACCGTGCGGCTGACAGACACACTAAGAAAGGGACAATTGCATTTTTTAGCTTGTGGTGTAAACTGACACAGTTTTAGGACACCTCCTCTATTTCGTCTCTCAGTCAAAATAATTAAAGCCATAGAAAGTCTGCTTGTTATTTGAATTTTATTTCACAATTCACTATTTTGTTTACCATCCAAGATTTAAACGAAAAGGCAAAATAAATAGGATTTTCCTAACAAACAATGTATAGATTCATACAAAGATAATCCCTCTAAACCATCACATATGACCCACTAGAAGAGTGTGTTGGTGTCTGTATCTGCAGAGATCTGAACTCTGCCTGGATGTTATTATTCTGTTGTATTCAGGACGTTTCTGGGCGTCGACCTTCGGGCAGCGGATGCTTCTGTGCTTCTGGTGTCGTTGAGCCGGGGGGGAGGAGCCAACTTTAAATGTTGCGTTTAAAAACCGCAACGGACAAATCCTACTCTTTAATGAGAATTCATTTAAAAAAAATGTTTGCAGAGGAAGAGCATCTGTTCAACTGTCTTAATAATCACACATCGCAAAATCACATTATCTGACTAAATCTGCATATATATCACGTTTAAATAATGTGTCTTGTTGGCAGCCTTATTAAGTGTAATTTCTTTACTGATTTAACTCATAATGTAGGTTGAAGTGAAGCTTCAAACCTGAGATGGGGTTCAGATAAACAGGCTGATCTTTAACAAGGTGTTTTCTTTCTTTAACAATATCTTTTCTTCCTCACATCTCCACTCCTTTGGGTAACATGACAGTTGTTTGCCCTTAATGGAGATAGTCTACAAATTAGGAACAAAGACACAGAGGCGACAGCGTATCCTTAAGCGAAGTACACTCTCTTGGCTGCTTTGATGTGGTCAAAATGAGCTGTTACTACTTTGAAAAATTGCCCAAAATAAGTCATATTCAACAGCGCGCAATGACAAATGGCATCATGGCTGTGAAACCTGTTGACAGCAGAACAGTGTCAGTATGATAGATCCTTATCCATCATCATCATCATCTAGCAACGATTTTTGCCTTTTTTAGTAGACAGCATCCACTCAGGCTGTTGACACAGTAGCAAACTGAAACCGTAATGATCTGTGTCATTGATGAAAGCTTCCCACATAACTGTGCTGCAAGCGATTTTTCAGAACACTGACTCTCAATCATTTCCAACATCTGGAACGACTACGGAATACATAAACAACAGTTGGGGCAGTGTCATCACAGAATTCAAAGGAGAATGGGGCACGGAGAGAGCGAGTGAGAGTGAGACAGAGAAAGAGAAGGAGAGAGAGAGAGAGAGCGAGAGAGGGAGAGGGAGAGAGAGAGAGAGGGAGAGAGGGAGAGAGAGAGAGAAAGAGAGAGAGGCAGAGAGAGAGAGACCGTTGACACAGAGTTTACAAGGTGGAATGTAAACAGTACAGAAGGACGGATGGGTGAAGCTCTCTGTTGTCCTGAGGAGATCTGGTCAAGAGGTCTGGACCCCCGCTAACAGGCCCGGATTATGTAGAAATGGGATCCGTCGTCTGGAGAGAACATTCTTGTTCTGGTGCTCAGCTCTTACAGTGTATCAAAGTCACATCTAAGGCTTCTCCTGACGGTTCTCTCCCCTGATGCTGTGACCTATTGGCTGGCTCACTGCTGGGTCTGTAGATTATGTATAAACTATGTTCAAACGGAGCATTCCTCTTCCCGTAGTCTTTTTCAAAGCTCTCCTCAATCAACCCTGCAGAGAGTAACTGCCAGGGGACTTAAGTCAAATAGTGGAGAGAAAACATATATGAGCCAGTTGCCAAGTTGGAAATGATGGATGGGATCGCGTCATGACAAAAGAAATGATTAAAAATGTTACTGTGTTGCTTTAAAATACTTTTGTGGCTTCAAAGAGCATGTCAGAATTTCAGGAATGTACAAAGCTACAGGATACTGTAGGATAACAACCTCTCAGCAGAACATGACCTGAAGAAGCTACGTATTTACATCCTTAAAAGTAGGGAACTCTTTAAACGGTTGAGAAAGGGGGATTGACATGAAAAGCGAATTTGTTCCAAAAATCTAAATCACTTCTCATGGATAGGTCAAATCTAACCCTAGAGATAACATATTTAACATCAAACTCAGGAAAAGGAATATATTGCTGCTCCTGGCTGCTTGGTTTTATCACATGTCCTTATCATGGCGTGGCTTTGAGAGACATCAACACTCACTTGTTCCCAGACCAGAAAATCAAATGTCTTATCTGGGCTGACTGTACGGTATCCAAACAGATGCAGGGATGCATGCGGGACAATCGGGGCACGTCTGCTCCTGCAAACTCCTCCTGAAAGCTGCTTGTCAGATAAGAGAGATGTGGAAGACAAGAAGCCATCAGTCAGGTCCTGACCTGTCTAATGAGACGATTCAGCTCCGGAGAGGTGTCACAGATATGAATGATGAATGATGTTGGATGTCACTGCCCTGTCAGATGGTCTGGCTGTAAATGTGATACGTGGAACAGAGAAGATTCAGATTTGGAAAGCTTTGCTGTCTACCTCAATATATGGGATATAAAACTGGCTTTGACATTCACAACAGAGAATTATAAAAAAATAAAATAAAGGAACATTTACTAGAGTACCACAAACCCCAAGAAACCCTTCATGTTTGGTAGTTGGACATAACAAAAAATTACAATTGTGAATCGCTAGGAGCAAATGTGTTTTATGGTAATTACATGCTCATTATAATTTGCCAACACACTTGGGGTTGCAGTTTAACATTTAAATATACAAACCTGGCATATGAATGCTGTTCACCAAGAATCCTTTCTATTACAGAAGTTACATCCAGTAGACTTCTGGTTACTGAAGCATGACTGAGAATGTGTGAATTCTCACTCCCAATTAAACTGTATTTTGTTTTAGTGTGACAGTATTTCAGCAGGATGTATACATTCTGGTAAAATGACTCTGGCTATTTTCACTGTCTCAACAAAGCTGCTTTCTCATTAATAGTGCATCTATGTGATTTGTGTCTTACTAAACAACATTAAGAGAGTCTCAGCTCTGTTTGTGTCTAGCCTTGGGAGAGACACATACTAAACTCTCTGCACTGGAATAACATGAGTTATGCTTTATTTCTTTCCTTTAAGGCTTGACTGATGATCTTACTGTAAACGACAAATACTCATTCATTCTAAGAAGACTAATTACTGGACCTTTAAATAACCATCTGTTATAAAATAGTAGTTAGCATTTTTTGTGTTGTTTACCTTTGAGTCTGACCAAACAAACATAATGTCCTGACACGTCCACTATCTCCTTCATCATAATCATGGGAAGTAGCAGAGCAGATAACCTTTGTTTTATTAAATATTATAATAATTATAATACAATATTATTGAAATGCATTTATAGCATAAAGGTACATACTGAATATTTTCCATAAGTGAATGGAATGACTTTGAACCTTACTAGTCAAATAGAATAGAATAGAATAGAATAGAATAGAATAGAATAGAATAGAATGTTCTAATGTTCTAATGTTCTAGAAATATTAACTAAATGAACCTTGTCAACACTGAAAAGCCACAAAGCTAAAGTACATCGTCGTCAGCATGATGTTTTGGTGTAGGTGAGGTCTTAGGGCTCTACTTCCCGGGTGCATTTGCATCCCGAGGATTTCTCTGGCGACTGCGCCCGTTTGGTCATTTCCCGGCTCGCCGTGACATCGCTCGCGCCGACGTGGGCGTGGGGGCTCAGTAGTGGGCGTGTCAATAAAAACCAGGTGGGGCAGTGCTAGTTTGGTGTCAAAGAAGGCGCCTGCGTCTCCGCCTGCTCTGACCACGTCTTAGTGCAAACGCAGGCGTTATGTGGTAGTTTCGGGACTTCAAGGCAGAGCGCACATGACCACAGACTTACCCAGAATCACACACACACACACACACACACACACACATCTTGTGTATGTTATTATTTCACTTTGACGTGAATAATTTAACCAATGAATACTGTAGCCTAATGTAAGCCTTTTTAATAATTTAAGGAAAACAAAATATCTGCACATGGTTATATGTTGTCTTTGTCACGCCCCGGCCTCCCGTGCCTCCATGTGTTTCCATGTGTTTCCATGTGTTTCTCTTTTCCTCTGTGTCTCCTGTTTCCCCTGTCTGTCTCTGTGTGTGTATGTGTGTTTGTATGTGGTGTGGGCGTGGCTTCCTTCTCAGGCTCCCTCCTGATTGGAGCTCATTCACCTCACCTGCCCAGTCTGCACACCTGCCTTTCATCAACTCAACAGTATATCTACTCTGGTTCTCCATCCACTCATCGCCAGATTGTTGTTTCAACTACAGTGGTAGTCTCTCGCTCGCGTTCTCTCGCTGCGCTGCATTAGCATATTCAGAGATATTCCTTGTGTTGTTTGCATTACCTGTACTTACAGTATTTCCTTGTGCTTCCAGGATCACTACCCTCCGATCCCCCCGCCTTCCTCGCCTGCTTGCTTACTAAACCCCTGAGCTTATCCTCAGTCGCTCACTCCCTCATCCACCATCCAGTTCAGCTCAGCTCTGCCATCCACCATCCAGCTCTTTCAGGAATCTGAGTACATGACATTAGTTTCCTCATGGTCTGGTCTCTCTCCATCCATTGCGAAACTGTCACTGTGCCATGACGCAGGGGAATGAGAGGAGCTGATTTGATTGGCTATAATTGAAGACAGACCCACCACACCTACTGATCATTTATTCATCCTAATCCAACCCTTTTTTACAACTGCGTCTTGGGTGTGCCTCAGCTGTGCCTGCGTCTCATTTCCCCCAAATTAGGCGTGTTGGCCCCGCCTAGTGCTCCTTACGCCCTCATGCGTCTGCGCCTTGATCTGGAAACTAGGGCCCCTAAGTCTCCTAACCGCTCCTAATAGTTTTCCACTATTTTCCATTTCAGATCTTCTCCAACTGATCCCATACTCCCAAAAAACAAATGCAGAAGTTCAAGATGTTTCTATCATAAACACAGACCAGTTTCTGTATCAGAAGGAGAGCAAGTGATACAGATCGATAAGAACCAGACGGGCTGCTTGTGTCGTCTGATAGTGGAAGGAGGTTGGTTTTCAACTGAATTCAGTTAAAAAGACTGGCTCTAGGTATATACGTACGTATAGGCGTTTGCAACAGTGAACATCCATTTATAATGACAACATGTAGCGATTGAGTCGATATACCCTGATACAAAAATGGCTTTGTTTAAAGTCTTTAATTGGATTCGGTGTTTTGTATGAATTTTAACATACTTACTGTAAGTCTTTGTCAGACTCGTTTGCTTCTACTTGTTATTTAACTTTTTCCTGTGATAAATAAAGTCATTCTTAAAGCACAGATGCTGCCCCAGAGATTAGACAGAGTCAGCATTGCAGCTGTTACATGTTTAGGCCTTTTTGGGCCTAATCTGTACATACAAGCCATACAATCCTAGCTTAGTTATGTAATTGTTTTTGCCTTTTTTTTGTCAAGTTTAGTCTTAGATGAAGGCATCCTCCCTTAAACTGTAAAAGTCCAAAAGACTATAATCTGACAGTAGGTCATATATACATGACATATACCTGCACCAACCCTGGTGGACTATGTCTGTTAAATATAGACACATGTGCGTCGCGATTGCTTTTGATCATTGTCTTGATGTGAGAAATGTCACTCATAACACCCCAGAGGAGTAATCTCTAGCAGATGTTCTGAAATGCCTCGTCCTGTTGCGTGGCCAAGAGCCATTCACGCTACGCTATGACAAGCTAAAACACACTATTACCATCACAAGTTCTTAGAGAGAAACTATCGCATTTTCTTAAACGTCTTCAAAAGCATTTCTTTGTGATTACACATCCAGCCTCATCTAAGGACATGAGACATGAAGACATTTCTGTCAGCATCAAGTCTTCCATTTACTCGGCACTGCGGTCTTAGTAATACATATAACTCAACATCTTAAAGGGACTTGGGCATCCTTTAGAGAGAAATAATTTTATTCTAACTGATCAGTAAGTTGTTTGATTCATGATCAATAGATCAAACTTCTAAAAATCATGAACCCTCCTTTTAAGCGTGATGAAGTGGGAGGCCAGATGCAGAGTGTGTTGATGCAGCCCAGGCAGGCTTACCCCGTGCAATGTGATGTGATCCCCATGAGCTTAACACCAGAATGGTTCTGCTTCCTGTGTCAACTCCTCGGGCCTCAGAGAGCAGCATCTGCTCCTGTTTAGCGTAAACACTCGCAGGATTTCACCAGCCAGAGCAGATTGTTCGTTAGTTCTACAAACATGGTCCATATCAATTATCATTGACTAATGGGCTCCATTCAATAGTCACAAATCACTGCTTTAGATGTGTCCTATCACATGTTTATGTCCTTCTCATATGAATTGAGAGAAATCTTGTGCATGGGTTTCTCTCATAAGCCATCAAGCTGATAAATAGATAGAATAACAGCATTAACTCCACTTATGTAGACTGCTATTCTGTTGTGTTGTGGTTGAATGTAAATGTTATTGTTTTGTTGCATTGCATTGTGCTGTGTTATGATATGTTGTGCTGTATTAATTGCTATATTTGTGCTCAATTACCCCCCGGGACTGTCATGAAGACTGAACTTAACTGACCTATCATTCTTTAATACACAGGACAAGATGTTACTATCCCTTGTGCCATAATCCGAGGTAAAACACCTTTAGAAGCCTAAGTCAGACTACAACCAGAAACCATCCAAGTGATGGTCCAGTCATCAGATACATCCCATAGAAGACAACTGAACTTAACTGACCTAAAGTCACCTAACGTGTCACTGGTTAGGAATGTTTGCTCTTTCAAAAAATATATACAAGCACTGACCATGGCCCAAAAATGTCTCTTTGGGTTAGTATGACCTGCCACATTTCACTGCAAGACACTTTGCTAGTCATCTGATGAGAGTAGAAGCAGAGAAGAGACGAGGAACTTCCAAAATCCTCTGTCCTTGACTTGAGAAACTCTATGGATGTTGATTCATTCCATCACGTTAACACGTCTCTGGAGGTAAAGTTGAACAGAACGATCACGCTTCTGTTCTTTTTCAGGCACCATCTGTCCCATGTCCTCGTTGACATTCTGGCCTCTAAAAACGACACTTGGAAGTGGAAGGAGACCACCTTGTTAAGGCTGCATACCACCTTCTTTATGTAGCATAAAGCTATATTAGGAAACTGAACTTAATCTGCATTGCCACACATTTCCTACATCTGTAAATTAGTCTGTGAATGCAAATTGGAGTTGGAAAATAAGCGACATTCTTCATGAGCTGAACAACCCCGTTTAGAAACTCTTTGTAGGGGTTTTAAACTAAGGCTTATTCAAAGAGGATTTGCTGTTGTTCCTCCACCCAGACTAGTATTTGGGCATCCAGGTCAAGTCATTTATCCATCCAGCTCCAGCCACCTCCTCTGAGCTAGCGGCATGTGAACAGAGATTGGAAGGACTACAGACAGCTAAATTAGACCCTGTAGATAACGTTGGAGAGACTTTCCTTTCAGAATCAAGAGGGAAATGAGAAGCCAGAGGATCAGATGGAGCAGATTAGTGGTCCAGAAGCCAGCGTGGCCGGGGAAGAATGTGCCTCTGATGATAATGAGTCTAACAGGGCATACGCTGCACCCTCTTCGTCACTCCGCTTCTTCGCAACGGTACGGAAAAGGTATCGACCGAGGTGGACGGCGACCGAAGCCCGTACCCTTCAGGAGTTTGCGTCGTTGCCGCTACTCGCGTGGCAAATATTTCTGTCTCAGAGGCGCGTTAGAGACAGCTGAGCTCAAAGGCGACTCAGATTTAGGCGGCGTGGAACTGACAACATCTAGACGTTGTTTACACATCTGCGAGTCTCCTATCAGATGAAGGAGGGTGAAAGGAGAGACGACACAACGTTCGGGGGAGTTTATCAGCGAACGTGCTCTGATCGTGACAGAGGTCTTTCTCTCTCCTCTTGGAAATCTCTCAAAATAAACAACTATTGACCTGAAAGCTTTCTCCCTGCCGTCCCAGACTTCAGACGGCACAACCCAGAAGTCCACAGACCACTAAATTACATACCTAATATTCCCTCTGTTGGGATGTTGAATGGGAATGTGTCGTAAATGGAAGATCAGCAAAATGCGGGGAGTCTTTAGACAACCAGGCACCAAATAATTGAACGTCAAGACTCAATTAAATGTCTAAGACCTGTCAGTTTTGTTTAGTGGCTAAATGACCTAACTTTAAAAAGTAAAGGATAAACCGGTCTCCTGATCTGCTGCCCTTTTTTAACCTCTAGCCTTTATTTTGTTGTTTATAAGCTGGCTCTGAAGTAACAGGTATTGCGCAAGACAGCATGAGTGCGCAAGCCCCATAATTGCCAAAACATTGGAAAAGGAAATGTAATCATATACAGAATACAAATTATGGCCCAATAAAGATTAGGTCACAGCATGAACAAATTAAAGTGCTGTGAAAACGGAAGGATTAGTGCAATTACACTCATTACACAACATCCATCTCTGACCTGACTGGGCTGAAAAACACACAGAACAGGAAGGCGGAATCCATAAAAGTGGAGGATTGTGAGGAATGCCGGAATCTCCTAATGCAGGGATCCAGATCTGAGGCAGAACATAGCAACATGTCTGAACAGCGGTCGAGGGGAGCATACATGGAGCTAAACACACAGTCGCTGTGTTACTCCTTCTGGCTGCAGGGCTAACCATAAAGTCGTACAAATGATATACAGAACACAATGGATTATGATTATGTCAAGCCAGATGATAATGTTTTGTGTGATTGTTTTTAAAAGAAAACATCTGCTTTACGACTCAAAACATAGTCAATAAGAAATGCCCTTAATCTTGTCTAGGCCAGAAATGCGAATAACAATCAATGCAATCAGTTATACATAACTAAACAATATTACTTCATAATAATAACTAGCAATATTACTACCATGCAAGTCATGTCACCTAAACACGACTCTGCATTCCAAACAAACGCTGCAGGCATTTCAAATGATTTAGTCAATTCTGTTACGTATTCAGCTGAGTGAAGCCGTACAGGTTGATGACAGATGTGATCAATCATAATAGTGAAGACGAGGATGATTATCATGATAATTAGGAAGATAATGATGATAAAGATAACAATCAGAGAGAAAGACTGAGATCAATTTTTGTGCGTGTGAGCATGAGAGAGTCTCTCATTACGGAATCTCAAAATAATGTTCACCTGCATCAGAGATTATAAAGATTATACAGATTATACTCAAATCCTCACATTATGAACTAAATACCTCTAAACACAACAATGCTACCAGAAGGCTGAAGATTGTACGACTGATTGAACAAAAAGGAATCACGCTGACATTTCACATCTACTGACTTTATTAGGTTTTGTCTGCCATTGTTTGAGGCGTGGAAAAGCACAAGTAACATAACGGCCGACTACAGGTTTACTCTTCCAGCAGCCAAGAAGAAAAGAAGTGTCTTCTACCAGTTAATTGAAAACATGTGATGAGAGAACACACTTGTCTTTCAGCAAATCTCTCGCTGATGCCTTTAATCAACACGAGTCCTAACACCACATTCCTGCACCTCTCTATCTCTCGAGCCCGGCGAGATGACAAAGCTGGCAAGGTTTAAAAACGGCCTGGCGATTCAGCGTCGCTCTCAAGGAAAACAGCGATGAAGAAAAAGATTGGAAAAACAGTCCTTCCTGAACGCTTTACAGGAGGATACTGTAACTGGTTTTCATGTTTCGACCCTCTCAGGGTTTTAGAAGCTCAGACACATCGTTCAGGAGTTCAAGGGAAGTAAAAGTGAAAGGAAATCTGCACACATGACCCTCTAAAAGGATACGCCTCAACTGGCCTTTTGTATCGGCTTGCTTGACAGACACCAGGTGCAGAATGAAAAAAAAATCTTGAGGGAAAACCGCATTGGATTTTAAAACCTCCGAGATGAGTTTCAGATTAAAGACAGCGCCGCATCACATCAGGAGCAAAGACGTTATGAAAACACAGAGAAGCACGAGGAAAGAAACGTATTTATTCACCACAATAGAGCAACAGAAGAAACCTGTAACAGAAGTATTTTATAATTTTATAATATAATAATGCATTGACAAAGGAGCATCTTTAAAAGAAAAAAAAGACTCACAAACACATACGCATGACTGCACACACACACACACGCACACACACACACACACACACACGCACACACACATGCCCAAACACACACACACACACACACACACACACACACAAACAACCACACACACAAACACAAACTCACACACACACACACACACACACACACACACACACACACACACACACACACACACACACACACACACACACACACACACTCCGAAGTGAGAAGAGAGACAGG
>OMKK01042428.1:0-12435 GCA_900302305.1 Polymixia japonica | reverse complement strand
AAAAATGTCTGTCTGTCTGTCTCTCTGTCTGTCTGTCTGACTGTCTGTCTGTCTGTCTGTCTGTCTGACTGTCTGACTGTCTGTCTGTCTGACTGTCTGGCCAGCCAATTTCATGTTAGGGAGAGAACACTCCTCCCAACTTTATGGCATATAGCAGATAGACAGGTGGATTACATAACAGCCATCTGTAGAGACAATATTGATGCATTCAAATTAGGCAGTTGACCGCACAATGCTGTAGATAAGCAGTTCTGCAGTTGGACTCATTAAATGATAGTTGAACTTCCAGGGCCAAAGTCCTGAGCCAGCTCTCTCCATCTGCTCTAGAAACAAGCACAGGACAGAGCAACCATGTGGAACGCTATGAGTCAATCTCAACACAGCGGCGCGCGCACGCATACGCGCACGCCTCTTTCCGTGCAAGGATCTACGCGGCATGCTGCGAGTGGAACTCGGCTCCTCTGTCCTCCTGTTCTGTGTACATCAGGCTCACTTAGCCCAACACCTCTCCGGGCCTGGCTTTGCCTTCACTCTGACTTACAACGACACCGTACTTTAAACATTTACCTGACGCCGAGTTGCTGAGTCCAGAGTTACTTAGAAAACCTGCAGTGATAGAACAATCTTCAAATTCTAAATTACCAACACTACAAGCGGCCGATACCGACGGTTGTCGAGACTCTTCTGCTCTGCACTTTTCGACTTCCCCTCCGCGCTTTTCCTCAACAAGCAGGCATTGTAAAGTTGCCAAGCGAAATTAATTTGCAGGGGAACTTGGCCAGATTCCATCTGCCCCGGACTCTAATTGCACAGCGAGTATTCCCTCCTCTATCCCTTGAGCTCTTTGCATTTCTCTCCTCCCTCCAGTGTCTTGAGCGCCCGAGCCGTCCAGTCGGATTAGAAACAGCCTTTGTCTCTCCTTGGGTTTTGGGCGTGTCTGTAAACAACCTTCTCTCTACTCTTCACCTTCTTGTATTATCCCACCCTCATCCATCTATCTCTCTGGAATGCTGCGGAAAAGTGAGTCTTCGGTATAATGGAGAAGGAGATAGAGAAGGAGGTTAAAGGTAGACTGAGAAAGAGTAAGTTAGAGAGAGAGAGAGAGAGAGAGAGGGAGAGAGAGAGAGAAAGCTAGAGAAAGAGAGAGTGGGAGAGAGAGACAGGAAAGAGACAGGGAGGGGGCAGAGAGGAAGAGAGCGAGGGTGAGGAGGAGCTGACCTATGGTGGGCCACGGTCAGGCCAGAGGCCAAGTGAACAGTCAGGACCTGTATTCTAGAACGTCACTAGAACGTCAGAGTTCTAACTTCCAGAACTTTCTTCCCAAGAACTCTCACGCAGCTTTACGCAGATTTACTTGATCATACTTAGAAAATCATTTTGTAAAATCAGAACTTATAAGAGACATCACTAGCATCACTAATCACTATTTTGTTTCCAGGCTGAAAACAAACCTAGGCTTAGGACTGAAATGTTAGGCCATAATACCAGGAATAGGTTACATCTATCGCTATGCTAATTTTTTTAACATGAGGTTCAAATATCCCTTTTTCTCAGAAAAGTATTAATTTATGCTTTTTACCTATCCATGTTCATATAACCGACATCACTATTACTTACTATGATGTTTACATCAAGATTTGTGACAGTTTAAAGCTGCTATGTGTGATATTCTGACTAGCGTTAGCGAAGGGGAATTACAACAACAAGCCGTTACATTTCAAAACAAGCTGGACTTCTCTCCTCCCCTGCAGCACCTCTCCATCACTCCTCTCCTCTGTCCATCAAAAACCTCACACCCTACAGGTGAACAGATTCTTGGGAAGAGTTTAGAGACGGGCTGGCGATGTAAACATGGCTGAGAAAAGAGGGAATATCAACACACTGGCCGACCTGGCACACCTTCGCATAGCACACAGTCTTCCTATGTTATTTTAACATAAATCTACATAAAAATATTGCACATAGCAGCTTTAAATAGATGGGTTAAATCTATTACGTAAATTAAAAGGTGGGTTTACCCACCACCGCACCCCTACATGGAACCAATTTAAATGCATGGAAAGGGCTCTGTGTTCATCAGGTATGGGTCAAAGTACAGTATTAAAGTACAAATACAGTATTGAGTATCAAATTATTCTGTGTTTCAACCTGCTTAGAGGCCCTTGCAGATATGGTTTACTGCCACAGGGTAATTCAAATAATGCTATGTAAGTTGTCAATTACATTTTAAAAGATTTTTCTGTAGTTGTCTATATTTCCTGGGACTCGTTGCATTGTCCTGTGTGGCAGACCCCACCCATCTGGCACTTGATAAGATTAAAACAAGCACCAGAGAATTACTCGCATGTACTATTTGACCCAGATTTGGTGTTTATTTCCTGTTGATAACAGTCTTACCAGAGCTGACCCGGTGCTTTATTATTGTTATCACGTGTGTTAACACTCTCCTGAGACAACATACGCTATGGTATCACCGGTCAAGTCATTTTTACACCCACAATAAAATGATTTTGTTACTCCCAGACGAGTAATCCGAAGGTCAGGGTCTTGAATACTCACAACCCGTCTGCGGTCGTCCATAAAACAATGAAGCTATTCTATTATACGCTGAAAGGTTTCAGACCTGTTCCACCACATTCGTATGTTTAATGTCTCTTCAGAGCAACAATGTATACATTATTTACTCCAAGGTACTCATTGTTGCTCTAAAGAGACAGTAGGTGGAACAGATGTGAAGCCGTCCAGCCTGCAGAATGCCTTTGTTGTTGTATGGATATTAAATTCCTGGTCTAAATAGTAGCTGAAAAAAGCACTGTCTCTGCACAAAGTATCTACAACCTATTGTCTCATGTAGGATCTCGGGATCATTTCATCAAGACCTAATCAATCCATGAAAAAGTCGGGACAAAAGCAAAAAATTAAAAGCTCTCAGTGCATTGAAAGTATTGATCGGATGCCCTGTATCTGCGACACAGGCTTATATCAATACTGTGGAGACTGATTTAATCAATTATGTCTACTAAAGGTTGGGGTCAATTCCCTTTCAATTCACTGAATCGAGAATGTGCATTTAAATTATAATTTACATGACAAAAAAGAGCCCTCATTCTTGATAATTTCTCTACAGGATGGATATGAGAACTTTTTTATGGGAAAGTATTTCAGTTTTTAAAATCCACTTACTGAATCGACCCCAACCCTGAGTCTATTAGGGGTAGTGAGGCTTGACTTTATTGGATTAAGTCTGATTTGGTGTTCACAACTACAGGTTTATGGTCGCATAGTGAGAATGTAACAGTAAAAGTAGCTTCTGCCCAATACTGAGCTCAGTTGGTATTATAACATCACTGCAAGACTTTACATGACTGTTACATGTAACATTGTAAACATATTTAATTATAGTAACATATCTAATATTATAAAACTGTTAGAATAATCACTTGAGTGCTGCTTTGTGTGTGTGTGTGTGTGTGTGTGTGTGTGTGTGTGTGTGTGTGTGTCTGTCTGGCAAGCAGACACAAATGTTGGTGTTTGCATGTGTTTGCTTAAACAGGGTTTACCAACAAATTTTGTATGCATCAGTGCATGTTGGTGTTTATCTAACATGGGCATACGTAAGGGCATGTATATATGAAGCAAACAGCATTTGCATGGCCTTATTATTTATTTATTTTATGAGCTGTGTGTGTGAGTGTGTGTGTTTAAAGGGTAAATCCTTTACATATTCAAAGAGTGACCTACGAATCAAGTGAAACATGAATGCATGGTGTGATTCTTTCTAACACTTCCTGGACTGGTGGAATTAAAAGTGAACCGACCCCAGCTCTGTGTCGATTAGGCATAGTACGTTTTGATTTGTTTGGAACAAGTCAGATTTGGGGTTTAAGACTACAGGCTTATGGTGTCTAGGCAGGAATTCTAGCAGTAACAATAGGCTTCACCCAATCCTGAGGTCAGTGAATATTACAACATCATAACAAAACAGCCTTACACTGCTGCTCTGGCTAAGGATTTCCTACTGCTGCCCAAAGGTGAGCTCACAAAGCAATGATGCCAAAACGCACCTCTCAAATACTGACTGAGACACTGTTCTCTCATCTCTCTCCAAGCAGAGGAATGGCTACTTTGAATCTAGCCTAACCTAGATTGTAGCCTAACACCCACAGTAGAAGAGCAGCAATTAGTGAGACTCTGTTTAACATTACAGGGGAGAATACTTTGGCGCACGCACAAACAAACAAACAAACCAACAAACAAACAAACAAACGAAAGACCACCGTTTCTCAACGCCTGTAAATTCTAGTGCTTTTATTGTACCAGTAAGGGACGTGTTTGATTGTGCAGCTGGTGTGCCAAAAAAGCAAATGAGGCAGTTAAAGTATCTGCTGTGATGTTGGTCAGTGACTGGTTCCTTTGTTCGTGGACAGACTTCCTGTTTTAGTGCTGTAGTGCTCTACAGGTGAAGGCAGCATCTACACTGTAGTGTTGACCTGGCTGCTGGTTTGTGTTTGCGTGTGTTTGTGTTTGTGTGTCTGAGGATGATTAACCCTGTCGTTTTATTCAAATGGTTCTTTGGCCTGAGATCTGGGTGAACCAGGAATTCACCATTTCACCATTTTGTGTGCTTCTTGTTCTCATTTATTTTTTGTTGTATTTTCCTAAATGATGTTATCTTAGTTTTTTTCTCCTTTTTTGTTATCGTTTGTTCTTCTCCTTAAGTTGAGGGGAGGTCAGTTGTATACGCCTGTGGCTTCTTGATCTATCCTGAAACATTTCTTATTTTTCACTATCTGGATTTTATGCAGTCTTATGTGTGAGCAAATTAAAAAATAATAATAAAGATGATGTGTGGTTTGATTCTCAAGTAAATCTAAATACCACGTAAAAAGTGACTTTTTCTTTGAATGTGTTGCTGGCTGGGATGTTGGTTGATGACTTTGGTTCATTTGTTCACAGAGACTCTCTGTTTTAAGTGAGCCTTCCGTGACATCATTAGTGTTCTACAGGTGTAGCCAGCTTCCACACTGCTACCATATGGACTTAGGTGCACCTTTGACTTGTTGTGTGTGCATGTGTGCCTGTGTGATTTTAAAGGACAACCTTTGTTTTTTCATATTCAAATGGTTCTTTGGCCAGAGAGTAACCTAAGAGCCAGGTGAATCATGAATGCACGGTTTGATTCTCTCCAAGAAACATCTAAATACCACATACAAAGGTCATTCTTTAAGCGTTTTTAATGGTTTTCTGTATGTGTACCAGTCCTGGGCTTGACAAGTTTAGGCCATGCCTAGGCTTTTAGTTTGGGCAACTGTTGGGCAGTATGACCTAATCCTCACCACATCAGCTGTAACTATAGAAGTCTCTCTAGAGAATTTCTGCCGAGTCATAACATCATTACTTAAGGGGACTCAAGCACACTGGGTCACATTATGCAGGCAGAACTGTGATGACATCAGCTTTCGTCTAGTTTCCTAGGATACCACGCTCTAGAAGGGTCACCTCTCGGGAGAGGTCACGGGTCAGGGGTCATATTTTACATTGTAGATATTTAGTTGACAGGGTAGAAATTCAGTGCCTTGCTCAAAGACACTTGGACAGGACAAATGGCTCATGATGGACACACACTAGCTGTTATGGGGAACAAACCTGTGATGTTTCAGTTGAAGTGAAGACATTCACTCAAAACTTTAGGCTAACCTGTCAGCATACATGGGTATGACAGAAGAGTTTATGGACAGAACACAAGAATGAAGTAATCTGCCAAGCCAATTAAGTATCTGTAGGTATTCGCCATACCTACAGATGTAGAATAATGTTGACAAAACTTTTACTTGACCCTTTGATTCTTTATCCTTTATCAAAGTTAAATGTGTGAATGAGCTATGGATTATTTTATGAATTTAAAGGATTTGTTATTTGATGCTACACTGGTTCGTTGGCCTAGCAAAATCTCTGGTACTAAAGAGAAACATTTTGGCAACCCTTTGGTCCTACATAGCACCTTTTTCGAGAAGGGTCCTACATAGCACAAATGAGGACCAAAGACTGGGAAAAAATTATATTTAACAGCAAAGACAATTCCATTGTTATTATGGTCAAAGAACCAATTGTGATTCTAGATAGAACCTTTGGAGCTGTCTGAATGGAGTTACTGTTACGGCTGGTCAAGTGTTGAATACGATACATTCCAAATTTTAACTCTCTCACTGACCTCCAATCATTTCGTCAGTGGTGCCCAGCGTAAGAGAAAGACGTATACTGCTGATTATTTTTCAACACTCTTAACTCTTTACCTTTTTTGTTAACACGCTTAGCTAGATTGGGGTGATTGAATTAGTGGCAGCCACAGCTGGATAGTGGAGTCTGATCACAGTGTTTCATATCCACTGATTCAATCAAATTGCAAGCTTGGGCACCGTGATTGGCAAGGACATAGATTTTCAATTATTATTTGTCATTTAGCCAAGGCCTTCATGAGGACCGACTTGAGATGTATTCAACAAGACTACGACATCCCCGTAGCATGGGGAGACCAATTCAAAACCAATGCTGCTGTATAAATGAATAATAGATATGTAGTAAGACCTATTAACTCTGCGGCTACCATTCTCTAATGTGATGGTCTATCATGAGTCTGATTCAGTCCAAAGAAATTAGATTACCCTATCCCAGAGTGAACCAGATCTAATTAACAAGCAAACTGTGGATACAGTAACGTCTCTTGTTTAATCAGCAGTAGGCTAACACCGTTGATATGCTAGCCCTACAAGAATAACGCAGAATGGTGATGTTGTGAGCGTCCGTGTATGTGTGCGGACATAAGTGTGTGTGCATTTATGTCAGGCACGGTGCAGTGCTCTTTTGGACAGATGGACTCCCTTAATGCTAAAGACAAATCAATGGGCAGTAATGCACTCCCCAGACCAGCTCCAGAGCTGCAATGGTGCTGGTTGGTCTGGCATTTACGCTAAACAGCCTGACTTAACTGAATGGTCCTGTCCTATAAGGCTGCTGCTCAGCCTTAGCAAAGGTCAGTTAAAGTCGAGGCAATTAAGTTACCAAACTCTACCCTACTAAATAGTCTGTGAAAACGCTAAAAAGCGAATGGTGTTAATGAGTATAACTAATCCTAAAGAAGATCTAAAGATGTTTCTTTCCGTCTACTGTGATTGCACAGGAGTCAACGTAGGGATTTTGAGTACCAGCCTGATAGAGATAGACTTGGCTGCTATCTGTACCGTTGTAGGGCTGGGCGATATGGCTGAAAAGTGCCAGTGGCGAAACATTTGACACGAGACGATATTTTTTATACTACATATCCACATAATGTCTTGCGTACATTTTTGGAACAACACACCACAGGCAAGCTACAAGTAAGTGGAGACGTCTCATGGGAAGTGGAGCAAAGGAGAGAAAGAGGAGAGGACGTTTAGTGTGGATTTTTAAGAGCAACGGTGTTGTAAAATGATATTAAAAAACACATAGGCTAAATTATCACGATATCTCAATATTTACGTTTTCAATATCATCAGTGAAATGTATTGTGATATATTGGGAAACTCGATATATTGCCCAGTCCTGTACCATTGCCTTCTCTGTAGCATTCAAATTAGGGCTAGTGAACACAGTTTTCCCAGACTAAGAGGCACTAGCCAGATGCTAGACATATTTTACATCACCTACTATGATGACAAGCCCCGCAATAGCTCTGTAGCAAACATAACTTATGTGTTATTATTTCACTTGTACTGATCTCCAACAGGTCTAAAACAGGTCCAAAAGTGTTACTGAGCTGCAGCTGCATTTCTGAGGGCCCTGGAGAATTGCATCACCGCCATTCCTCAGTCCTCTGGGTGGAACCAGCAAGCCTACTGCTCAATGTCTTGCTGGCTGCAGGAGAGTGAACCAACAGACAAGGGGGTCTGCATCTGGCCTTCTACAACCCTTGCTACTTTCTATGTCAACTGTTGATAACTCTCTACATTAACAAACATGCAAACTCTGAGCCACCCTGTTCCTCCAGTGTAGGGCATCTGACAGAGCGGAGCATTTTGTGTACATTTGGTGGCTCACTGCGCTCTACGCCTTGTATATTGTACTGGCTGGCTTTGGGTGTGAAACACTCAAATGCCAGGAAACACTGTGAGAAACCACAGCTGAGGGAGAACACATTGCACCCTTATTTAGAGTTCCTGAGTAACAGATAGAAATGTAGCCTACCACAGACTCAAACTTCCTGTGCTAGAGTTCCTCTCTCTCTCTCTCTCTCTCTCTCTCTCTCTGTCTGTGTGACCCCACAAAGTTAGAGAGAGGAGAGAGAGAGACAGAAACAGAGAGAAAGATTCCACCTGTGTCCCAAGTCTTGATGAGGGCAAATCAATCAATTTAAGGAATTAGACCACTCTAGATGATTGATGGCCATCCAATGAACATCAGTAAATAAACGTATAAAAAGCAACAACAACATACACAATATAATTCATGTTTCTAAAGATTGTGCTGTGTTGTTCTGTAGAAGAAACCGTAAAAGCTATTAAATCACATTAAACCAAGCTGTGTAGATATTTCTTTTTCCCTTACCGAAGTGGAGCCAGAAGACGATGCTATGTACACTTTGATCACCATGTTTAGTTCCTGATGTTGACGATGTCCCAACAGATTGTAGTTTTCCTGCACCTTGCAGAGACTTCACGGGCGATTGTTCGCTTTTGGGCAAAAACTTCCCGACTAAATCCCGTATGTTGTAGGCAGCGCAGACTGTCTGCGCAAATGCTCCTGTTCCGAACACTGGATGGACCTCACATTCCTCCTCCGCCTCTACTCCCTCCCCGCCCCTTCTCCTCTCTCTCTCCCTCTCTCTCTCTCTCTCTCTCTCACACACACACACACACAGAATGATCCGGAGCAATAGCCTAGTGGTAGAACACATTTTATTGACTGAACGTTCATCACGGACACATTGTCTGGGTGAAACTACCCGCGACAAAGTAGATCTGCTTTGTCCACAACTGTATTTATATTAGCAAATGCAGCTATATTTGAATGGCGGTGTCTAGACAGCAGAGTAAAGACCTGCTGTGATTTTCAATAGTTCTGAGCGCTTTGTGCACCTCTGCCGCTAGAAGCGCCGTCTGGGCAGCCACATTCATTGGAAAGGCTTTGTGGCCACCTACAGGCGTATGGGACAGGCGACGCAAGCCTTTTCTTCAAATGAATTTAGGAAAGCCGACTGACAAACAAAAAATGTGTCGGAGAGAAATGGGCGCCATATTGGACTCAAACACGAAGTGAAATTATCGTGAAATTTCTTCTTTTTTTGCGTTGCCGATAAAAGTCCTAATTTAATACAACCAGAGGGAGCTATGGATGCATTAAAATTCACGGGCTATGTTGTCTAACTTCTGGCTTGCGTTAGGGCACACACTTAAATATGCTTGCGACCTCTGAGAATAATTGAACACATTTGTATTTGGGCGATATGTCCCCGAATGCAATCCTTTCATTCTTTCAGGCGTCCTCCCATCTATCTCTGCAAGAAGCCATTCGCGCATACCCAAGAACATCACCGGCTCCAAAATTCCAAGTGTTCTGCAGCTCCGAATGGCGTTATTTGATTGGCTTAGACCATATCAATCATGCCTTTAGCCGCACCCCTCCCCCCATTCAACCACTCTCCTCTCTGTTCCTGTGTGTTTACTACACTGCCGAGCATAAGGGAGACACTCGCCTTCACATGCACTGAGCCCACTCAGAAAAAAACAGTTTTTAGTTGCATTTGTAAGAAAATCTCCAAGAGATCAACATGCCCAAGAGAAAGGTATGTATTCTGAAAATAATTCAAATTGTTTGGTTGGAATATAAGCAATTAATACAATGCAAATGATTATGGAGACATCCCTCTGAGACATTACTTAATTATAACCCAATTTCTAACGGTTCTACATGGCTGATAATTTTTGCCTATTTTCAAGATATAATCTATATTTTTTATGTGTTGGAATTAATATTTTCCTGTTCGTGTACAAGCTATAAATCGTGTTTTCTCCGAACAGCCGCTGTCCTTTGGGGAGTCAGAAGTCTCTCTCGGTCTCCATGCAGTTAAAGCACAAGCAGCAGCCATGCTTTGCAGCTCTTGTCTACCTTCCTCGCCGACCTACCGAGAACAAACGCGTCACTTATCGCCAATCGTCCCCTAAACCGCCTAAAAGTGTCGCTAGAAAATGCATTAGTGCCTTTACTTTCCAATTTGACCGTAAAAATAAACATTCGTCGTCGCAATTCGATAAAATTATATATTTTCTCTCTTTGTTCGTAGTCCCAAATGGCTGCGATAACGTCACTCTGCCGCCTGATGGCGCTATGGAGTCTTATCTGGTCCCTCCCCCCTCTGAAAACCTCCCGCGCCAGCTTTCAAATCTGAGCTCCATGAATTGAATGAGAGAAAGAGATGGGGGAGTAAAAGAGAGACTCAAGGCCTGGGTCTTTAAAGTATGGGATCAGAAACCCAAATCGTTGTAATCTCACAGCCCATTTATGAAACAACGCAATAGTATATTAATTATGGGTTGTAATCATTTAAAACTATGTGTATTGGAAATAACTGCATGTTTTCATATGAAACTAAAAAGTTTTCTCAACTGCCTTATGATATTGCATAATATGTGATTTAAGCATTTAGTAACAGTTTATTGTTGATACAAAGGCCAATAACTCTATTAATGTGACTAGTTTGTCTTTACTTTGTATTAATCTTTTGATATTGTGTTTTTCATTTGCAGGGAGCCAATGACGGAGAGCCCAAGGAGGAGGTGAGAGGACAGCATAGCGTATTACACTTAAAAGATTTGATATAATCAAATTTTAAGAACTATGTGAGATAATTTGTGGCTTTTTCAATAAGAAAACATTTTTGACTAAAATTATAATGTACAGTGTTCTCAATATAGCCCCAACCTAAATAAAAGCCCCGTGATAACTGTCTTTGTTTTGTTTCAGCCCATGAGGAGATCAGCTCGGTTATCAGCGGTAAGAGGCACCTTTCCAACTTACATATTCACCATCACCCATTCACATTAATAAGTGCAGCTGGTAAACATATATAAATGCAGTAACAAGCTAAAAAGTTAGTATGCACGTATAAGGAAACATACAAATCGGTAAACTTGCATGAATACATAAAACTATAAAAGAAATTACAAACCCATGTAACTAATTAGTAAAGTAACAAGCACAACCAGGTTGACACATTTAAAAAATTTAACTTAAAGTAAAGGCTAACAATAAAAAGCTGTAAAACAAGTTATTTTTACATACTAAACTTTAAAATGAGCTAAAAGCATTTCAAAACTCAAAAAGAGTTTCAGATTATAGTGCATCTTACAAAATTACCTCACAGTTACATCTAAATTCTTACAAAGCTTAAATGAGCACTTAACGCACAGTTAGACCTGATGCACAGTAGTTAATAGCAAGCAAGACACACCGGACTGGCCATAAAACATTAGCAGATGTATCTACTTCCATTAATGTTTTATTACTTTTAAGTTGCATAATGAGGAGATTCATTATAATTACAGATGACATATAAAATCTTCCAAAAACATTCAAGAGCTGGAATGAACTAAGCTTCATAATTAAGTTTCAGAAGAACAATCTTATTGTTACAAGGCTTCAGAAGAACAACCTATTCAGTCAACAGGCTTCTAATGTCCTTTCATTGATTGAGGTTTCCATTCAACAAACACTAGCTGCCCATGATTCCGTACCACCCATTTCAAAACTGCATTGGAGGAACGTTAAGTATCCCAGTACCGTTAACGTTAAGTATCCCAGAATCGGGTGAAAACAAATTCTGTAAAGAAAGAAATCTCGTGTTGAAGTACAGTTTTCTCTCTTTCTTTTTTTTTACAGAAACCAACCCAACCCAAGCCGGAACCAAAGGCTAAGAAGGCAGCAAAGGTAAGAGAATGAGACTAGTCCCATTTAAATCTCTACACCCCATCACCGACGCCTGGCCGAACGAGGTAACGACAGGCGGCGTTTTGAATATTCCGGTGTGCTCACTGTCCCCTCTGACGCTTGCAGAAAGAGAAGGCAGTGAACGACAAGAAGGAGGACAAGAAGACCAAGAAGGCAAAGGAGAATGCCGAGGCAGAGGCAAACGAGGAAAACCACTCTGAGAATGGAGAGGCCAAGACCAACGAGGTGTGTACACATTACCGTAAACGGTCGACGTGTCGAAAGAAATCTCAAGAAAAGCCAAATGATTCCGTGCTTCAGGCGCCACTTGCGGAAAGTTTGCTATAAGCGGCAAACGCTAGTCAGAAAGTGGTAGATGTTGGGACATACAGATTCCCTGTGTCGTCACCTTGCCGTGTCTCCTCTGTCCCACAGGTCGAGGCCGCTCCCGAGGAGGCCAAGGAGGAGGCCAAGTCC
>OMKK01042426.1:0-16798 GCA_900302305.1 Polymixia japonica | reverse complement strand
TCCACTGCATGTTGGTGGTGCTGTGCATGTTCTTCCCCGAGGACTTCACCCCATCGGTCCATCGGGCCGTCGACAAGTTCCTGGCTCTGGTGGCCCTGGCTTTGGCCGAGAAGTACCGTTAAAAACCTGCCAGACCACGACGCTACCACAACTGAGAGCTTTGCTGTCTGATTTACTGGCCAATAAAAACACCACGGAAAGAAATCCTATTCTCTCTTTGTGTGGTCTCTTTTTGAGTGCTATATCTGTGGGAAGTGGAACTGAGTGTTTACTAAAGGGAAGTCAGTCTCCCACTACAAAAAAATTAAATGGAAATTAAATTTTAAATATGTGCAAACATTTTACTTGGCATGAAGAATGCTAACTGGACAGCTGTAGTTGAGTTTATAAGGCCGATACCACAAATAATTTGTAAACGCCTCTGTCCATGGTGCTGAAATGTCCATCGCACAAAACAGGGCCTTTATAGAGCAGAATCGACACAGGAATCTAGTCAAAGTGAAACTATTTTCGTTTTTACAGCGATATAGTTAACCTGTCGTTTTCCCCGAAAATTGAGAATGGGACTGTTAGTAATCCGTAAAGATTTTTTTTACCTGTTAACTTTTTTTGGAAATACTGTAGACAGAATGCTTTATATTTTAGCAAGCGTTTTTAAATAAAGATTTTAATAAATATTTGTATTGATTTTTTTTTAAAGAGATACTGTACACTCAAACGTGTTTTTTGAGTTGTAAACTAAATTATATGACTGTACTGTGATAAAACACATCAATCAAATCCTGGTGTTAATATTGACAAACATATGTACAACAAATGTATAAAAATTGGCATTTCATGTGTTGAAAATGGTTCAACGCGCCAGCTGCTGTTTTAAATCAGCCTGAGCCTTGCAAGACCAATGCTGACATAGAGTCGACTGTTTTGGTACTCCTCTACGTCATGACATTTATATAGCCTAATAAAGGGCTCCTGTCGTCCTGCCTCACACATCCACAATATTATACATGGAGTGTCTATAATGTATAACTCATATCGTTTTAGCAATGCAAATGCAATGCCTTTTTTCATCGATATAATGACTTCAAACGACAAATTAAGTTGTGACACGCGGCCATTCTTATTTAATCTGTTCAGTCATCCAATTGGTTCAACATCTGGTTCAGAGGAACTCTGAGTGCAACCAACCACCCGAGCAGGGCTGCACTTCACTGGAAAATGGCGGGTGAAACATGGAGGACTTGGCAAACTGCACGTTGCCTTTGGTTGCTGCAGAGGGAACCAGTGTGCTTTTATCACTCATAACGTTTTGTTTTTGTAACTTTGGAAATTGACAAAGAACACGTTCTCCTTTAAAGCAACGACAGTGGTTACAGAGGGTTGGAGGTTTACTTGGGAGATGCCTAGGACGACCTCATTGTTCTGCACGGTCCTAAAAGGAACATGGATAACAGCGAGACTACCGATGCCTCCCTGAGCGAGTTATACTCCGTGAACCGTGGTAGGTTATCGTTATATTTTGTCTAAATATGCTCACCGTCGTAGCCTACCCAGGAAGAGTCGAGTTGGTAAATCACACTAGGGCAGTGGGATTGAAAGTGCTTTAAAAGATTTACCGTGACAATAGAAAATCCTTAGGTTTGTCATTTTCTCTCATTTATAAAGATTACACAGATTCCTAGATATTTTTATTTATTGCCTTTCCGAATTTAAAGGGCTTCAGGTTTACAATGAAATAATCAGACTGGTGTCAGACAGGCCGGCCTGGCGGGAGACTTCACTCTTCCTCTCCGGTGACACAAACAATAACGCAAATAGTACACGACTTCTTTCATAACATTTTTAAGTTTGTGTCTAGTTTATATGTAGTTTAATTTCGACATAATCCGAACTATCCCGATAGCATGAACTAAAGTCCATATGTGGTGGCTCAGTACCACAGACAGCGCCGACCAGAAGGTCCAGTTTGACACCCTGCCAGTGGTGGAAAGTAATTTACATTTACTCAAGTACTGTACTTTTCTGGTACTTGTACTTTACCTGAATATATCCATACTAGAGGACTTTATACTTTCACTTTCACTTTTCACTCACATTTATCTGAACACTGCAGCTCCAGTTACTTTGGTTTTGCATACGGACGCTAGATAAGACCGTGAAAAGTATGTAGGCCTTAAATGTGCGAACCTGTCAACTTTAAAAAGGAAGTATTCAAACCCAGCAAGTGGACCACCAACTCCTTTAACATAGCCTTTACAGGTTAATGCATTAATTATGTAAAAAAATATATATATATATATGAGAAAGTAATATAGAATGTGTACTTTTTTTTATACTTACTGCTATACTTTTACTTCTTTTATACTTTTTATTTAAGTAAAAGATTTGTGTAGCCTACGTTGTCCATCACTGGCCCCACACTGTGACGTCAGCACCTTGTGGACAGCGGGTCACGTTCTTCAGGCAAGAAATGAGTTGCCACTAGACATCATTCAACTTCAAAATGGCACAATGTAACTTACGCCATAGTACCAGTAGGTGGCGCTATTGTATTATATAATAATATTCTTATGTTATGTTATGTTATGTTATTGTTGTATTGTTTAGACTGTATTGTGGTATTTGACAGTTGTTTTCCAGATACGCCTATTAGGCTAATATAGTGCATTCTTTCCTCACCAAAGAGGAGTCTCGTCCTCTTCTGGACACCCTTTACTGGCAATAAAACACAATAAAGCGGAAATCGTCCATCTTTTATTACAAAAGGTCATATCACAACAACGACTACAAATATGTATAAATGTATGTAATGTATAAATAATAAAGCACATCACGTCATTAAATGGTTCATGCATTTCATAGCAACACGTGGTCGGTCTCTTGACGAGGTTTCTGACTCTTCATCGGTATTTTTCGGCGAGCACTGCTGCAAACGCCGAGAGGAACTTGTCCATAGCTGCGTGCATCACCGGCGTGAACCTGTCGCCCAGGTAACAGGCCAGAGTGACGAGCATGCAGTGTGAAAAATGCTGCAGGGAAATTGAAGATGGATTAGAGACAACGTATGCAGGAAGTGGCCCTAATCAATGAAGGAGCACCTGCTCATGTTAAGGCTGAAGGGTTACCAACTTTCAGGGCTGCACATAACTAATGTAATAGGTCTACGTATGTGTATGTTAATATGATATTGCACAGGCACGCTTATGGTTTTGAGAATGTTATGATTGATGAAGTCTCAAAATATTCCGAGCATTACGAGAAGCAGACCAACTATTGCTAAGCCGCTTGTCACCAACAGCTTGTCACCCCCCCCTCTCTCTCTCTGAAACATACAACGCATTAGTTCCACTTTAAGACGGACACCTTGAAATTACTCGGGTCTATCCGGAGTCGGTAGGCGTGCAGGGTTTGAAGTGGGGCTAAAGCCACAGCCAGCTGGTCGATGTCCTTGGCTCCCTCGGCTATGGCCAAGACTATCCTCTTCCCTCGGGTCTTGAGGTGGGGGGAGCGAGGACTGATGTCCAGGTGGGAAAAGTACGACTTGCTGCCAGGGAAAGTTGTGAACATCCTATAGATGGGTTGAATAGGGAAAAGGCTGTCAGTTCCCTCGAAAAGTGTTGTTATTATTATCGAAACGATGCTTGTTTCTCAGAGAACATATCGGATGTATCCCGACGATGCTGGTCGTTAATGTAATTGTTATCAGAATAACTTACACAGGAGATAGAAGTTAGCCACTCCCGTGGCTCTGTCCTGCCATTATCGTAATCATATTTGGGTAAACTCATTTGAACGTCACCTACTCAGAAAACATAGTTTAGTCTGACAATTTACCTAAGGAGGTCTTACCTACTTTTGATGAATGAAACCTGCATCACTGACTCTGATTGAGCTTCGTTCTCTATCGACGTTTACACTTTATTTCTGAACAGCCTACACTTTGATCCTATGTTGCCAACTATAGCAGACAAATCATTTTACACCCGGTGGTTGTGTACCTAAGGCAGGTAAATCACATCCCTGAGACAAATCAATACATCAATAAAACCGTTATTTTATCGACCTGTTTCTCGGGAATAACAACTTACCTAATAAGCGCATCTGCTCCAATATCGTCGGCCACAGGAGTCAATCTCTCCCATACATTTGCAATGAGCTCTTTCTCCTTTTTTGAGAGCATTGCAACCTATTGCACTGAACTTGTGAGGTAAAACTGCAGTTAAATATTTACAATTGTGTTTACAATTAAGATCAAAGAATTGGAACAATCGAGAGTCAGACCGAACAGTAAATATATTTGTAAAAGTGTTAATCAACCATTATGGAGTTATGTTGACGCTTTTAACCAACAAAACGAGGTCAATAATCGATTACTTGAGTATTTCTGCCGGAAGAAAACGACATCAAACGGTAGAGGTCTCGGCATCCGTTCGCCCACCGTCAGGTTGTTTTCCTTCTCAATGTTATCACAGAGAGACAGAGACGGAGTGTGTGTGTGTGTGTGTGGGGGGGGGGTGCCCTCTCCTAGTGACGTCACTAACCATGAGATGCATCTGAAGTCAATGATGGTCACACAATCTTTCATGGATGCCACCACATACATTGTGTTGTGGGTATTATACTTATATTAACAGTAATGATCTGATTTTCGTTCATTGAATTGATCCCCGTATGTTATCTTGTAGCTTGCTCTTCTGCAGGACGGTCAGTGCGCAAGGTCAGCTACACAGACGTTTACCGAGACAGGGCTTAAACTCGGCCCAGTGGTTGAAGGATGATTTATCTGACCACTAGGAAAACCTGACACACAATAATTATATTTTATCAACGTGTAGGCCTACTTCAGGTGACATCAGACGTTACAATAGCTTGGCCAGTCAGCGCTAAGAGAATTACTCTGCTTGGGGATTACTTTCTCTCAGATTATGCTTCTGTTTTCAGCGTCAATATCATTGGGCGTTGCTACGTAATTACAGTTCAAGAATTTTGAAACAAGGCCCTGAGGAGGCCTATTCATTATCTAATTGAATTAACTTAATTAACTTTATCCCAGTTACGTTAAGTTACGTCTTTGCACCAACCAGTATGGGTACAGCAAAGAGGAAAAACATATACATAATAATAACCACTGGGTTAATAAACATAGCGCTACTTGTTATTAAAACAAACAAAATAAGCAACAAATAGCATACATTTTAAAAAGACATCTGTGGTTCTTGATTCATCAAACATTTCATAATGGTATTTGTGTAGAACAGAGAAGGAGCCAATTCAGCCCAAGAAAGAAAGAAAGAAAGAAAGAAAGAAAGAAAGAAAGAAAGAAAGAAAGAAAGAAAGAAAGAAAGAAAGAAAGAAAGAAAGAAAGAAAGAGAGAGAAGTGTGTGGGGGTGAAGTGTGTGGCTCAGCCTTGTTGTAGATAAAGTGTTGGAACTGTTCCTATCAGCAGACCCAGGACTGGTTGGGACGCAGGGCGTGGCCTCGATACACGACACGACGCATCCCTGCAGCACTGTTCTACCGCAAGGAGGAAGACCTTACCATTCATCAGATATCGTAGTTCCTTCCTTGCATTTTTTGTTTGTTTGTTTGTTTGTTTTCAACTGTGTATTTTAGTGTATTGTAACACGATGTGTCTTGTCTGTGTTATATGTGAGGTTGCGACTGCTGCTTTTCGATTAGAATTTATTTGACTTCTGATTCAAATAACTCTGAACACCACATTGGTGAGTGAGTTGCCCTTTGCAACTCTACAATGTTTAATTTTAGTAAGATGTTCAGAAGCCTGCTGGTTTGCTACCATTTCAGTGCTTTTATTGGACATTTTGACTTTGGCACCATCATGTTTGTACTTTGTATACATTGTTGTATATCTTAAACTTTAATGTTTGTCTTGATGCTGCTTTTTGATCAGGTCTGCATTAAAAAAGACATTCTTAAGCTTAATGGAACTGGTTAAATTAAAGGTACTATATGTAGTTTATAGCGGCCTCTAGAGTTTGCTAGTGGTATTTATCAAAGTTAAACTGACGTGCGATTGTTTACATGAGTGCGGTTGGACTGTGGTGTCTGTCGAAATACCAACATGTTCACAGAGGAGGTAAAGTAAAATTGCCATACTTTTATATGTGACGTAAAGTGAGACGTCACATTTCCTGTGAAATCCAGCTCGGTGGTTGACTAAATTGCGTAGTGAATACAAGGTTTCTAGGAAACTGATGTGAACTGCGATTTCTTCATTCTTCAGCCATAAATATAAAATTAAAAAATGAATCACTAGTCAATCCAACACAGGCGTCAGAGCTGCAAAATACTAAGATGCTAATTTAAAAAAAGTTTTTTGTTTTTTTTTGGGTTTTTTTTACGTATGATTGCCTTCGCAAATTACACATGGTTACCACACACTTGGCATAAGTACTTTTTCCCTCATTAACAGATCCTGTCCCACAACATTTTTGTGTTGGTCGCCAACTTGTACCCGGATGAATTCACACCAGACGTGCACGTGGCCTCTGACAAGTTCCTTGCCAACTAACTGAGAGGGTCCACTGCAAATGCAGGGAAGATGAAAGGTGAAAGGTCACTAGTTCAACAACGTTCATCATGTCTAATCTGGTGAAAGGTCATCTCCTGCCATGCAACTCTGGCAGAGAAATTAAACAATAAATTGCACATAACCGGCACATTGTCCTTCATTTGTTGTCTCTCTGATCCTTAATTATTTAATTACTTTTATTTATTAATTACTTAATAATTATTTAAGCATTTAATCTCAGACGACAATAATATACGATAGCCTGTTGTAAATGATTGTACAGTGTTGTCAGTCTTTATGGTCTTTACAAACAACTCAAGATCACCCATCTTTAGTCAAAGGTCATGCTTTATGTCATATTGAAACATGTTCTCATCACCAAATAGACAGCCTGAAATCAGTGGAATAAGAAAACTATTAACAACAGATGCACCACAGGGCGTTGTGGCAGGGACGTTTCTGGCTTCACTGTCTTCGGGGTAATAATCGAGATGTCAGAAGCAGCGCCATCATTTCATAATAAGCCGTGTCTTCTCGTCACCAAGAATCAGCCTGGAAAGAGAAGAGAAGAGAGACATTTCTGAGTCATTTTTTGCACTTCCTCCTTCCAAGCGATTTCGTCTGCAGGTTAGCTGATAATGAATAAACAAAGAGCAATCCAATCTGCCATCTCTCACCTGACCAGCGCCGCAGCAAGCAGCCCTCCTCCTATTGGTCCCACCCAGTAGACCCAGTGGTAGGACCAGTAGTTGGTCATCACAGCTGGGCCAAAAGCCCTTGCAGGGTTAAGACATGTCCCTGATACATCCCCCCTGGACCAGAAAACAGACTAGAATTAGTTATTATTAGTTACAGTTAGAACTATTATCAGTGTTAGGTCTTGTCTTTAGCTGAAGGTTTCCATTGAAATTACATTTTTAAATGTTGATTTGTCCGCTACCCAGGAAGCTCAGTTGTCAACCCAAGGTCAACCTGATTATCTCACCCAGCCAGGATGTTGATGATAACAGTACATCCCACCAGGAAAGGAGCCAAGGGCGTTTTAGTCTTGGCGTTGACAGCCACCAGCAGAACCACCATGGTGACCAAGCAGGTCATGGCGATCTCTCCAAAGATGGCCCCTCGCAGCTGATCATCAGACTTGAGGATATCAAATGCAGCTCCTGTGGCATTGAAGTAACGATCTTCTGGCGTCATGATCTGTGAAAGATTGTTGTGATAACTAAGTCTTTCATATCTTGAAATTCCACCACTATGAAACACAGCAAATGCCTTGATTTTGATGCAGTTTGTTTGGTTTGTAAAAGGTGAGCACAACGTCCGTCATCGATAATGCTTGAGCTCAATTGAAACTATGCACCAACAATTTAAAGTGGCAATCTCGAAGATCTCGGAAGATTTTCATTCAAATAAATGTCTGTTAAGTCACTATCTATCTCTGAATGAGGTATCACAATGGTGATTGAGCATAGGGCCCACTGATGAAAGCCCTTGCATTTGCAGTATTATGAGTATTAAGAACTGTGTTTGAAAGTGTTTGTGGCGACTTCCCCGCCGTGCATTCAAATTAGTGTTAGTGACACGTTTTGTGAGGTCCAATTACACACCTGCAATTGCCGCCTTTCGCCATAGGTGCCGCCAAAGACAACAAAACGGGAGATCTCCGAGATTGCCACTTTAAAAGGGATTGGTTCCAGGTGAAGCACAATCTGCTATTGTCATTTAGTCATTCATTTATACTACAGGGTTTTAAACTGACCTTTGCCATCCCAGCTCCCAGCACTCCTCCAATCAGTTGGCTGATAAGGTAGGGCCCCACCATCATCATCTCCATGCCTCCACACAGGTAGATAGCCAGGGTGAAGGGCGGGTTGAAATGCGAGCCGCTGGAAGGATTGAGAGGCAACAGACAGAATGTTGAGACCAAGGAGACTGCAGACATGACAAAAAACAAACCGATGTTTAATGCATGAAGTCTACTAAAATATAGATGACCCTAGATTAGAATTAACTTTAATAAACTGTGCATATCATAATTTTCAAACTGGCTGCAGGGTTGATCATTAAAAGGCAAAGTGAAAAGAATCAACATGTACTGATTTTGCAGAAATATTAAGCATTCTCTGTACAACATGACAATTGTTCTGTTCTTCAGCCTTACCTGATGTTGTCCATGACCGCCACCATTATTGCGACGGCCAGTCCGTGTACCAGTGCCGGCTGCACGCGGCCGGCCGCAGGAACGTTCTCGATGACAGACACGCAGCCGATGAACACGAAGAACATGGTCCCCACTATCTCCGCCAGGCAGGGCTGAAACAGCTTCTCATACTTATTGGGAGGTCTGGCTGCAGGTGGCTTCTTCCCGTTCTCCATCAGTGTAGAGTCTGTGTCCTCCATTTCCATCTTCTCCACTCCCATTGCGTCGGTTCTTCAGGTTTCGCTTCTCTCTCTTGCACGAGGTTTGAGAGATTCTACGTCTGTTCTAGGATATCGTGGACACAGATGATCTCGGGTTAAAGGAGTGCTCTCTGCCAGCCCGTATACCTCCCAGAACACCTCTCCTCGACTCAGTCTGCAGACCAAGTGAAGGTCACGCAAAGGAGTTGTGATCATTTATAATCACCGTCACTACAAGCTAGCGGGCTGGATTGATATCACGTCACCAATCATAAAACATCAAAGGCAAATGGGAGAATCTCAGTAGGCTCTACCTGCAGTACCTTGACCTCAGAAGGAATCTTATCTCTGGCGTAGAGGTTGTTCTTATGGGTCAGGCTAAGTTTGTCTGTAGATAGAGTTGAGCCCAGTATACCAGCTCTCCAAGACATCCCCAAGGTGACCTGTTTAAGACTTGATAAGGGTTCAATATGAGGCCAATAAAATATGTCTGCAGTGTAAGGCAGCCAGTCTAACCCAGTCAGTAGGTAGAACAGGAGGACCTTGATTCATTAATCATTATTATCGTCCTTGTTATCATGATCATCCTCCTCCTCATCATCATCGTTGTCTTTGTCTTCATCATTACATCATCATCACCTGCTGCAGTGTTTGGTCGGAATCAAAACCTGCAGCCTCTCGGTCCTCCGTGACACATGTGATTCAAATTATCATCATCATCACTGATTATTGTCATCATCACTAATTTGCCAGGATGCATATGCATACTTTATTAATTGTAAAAATCCTTACCCGAGTTCAAAATTCTCATCAAATGCTTCATTATAGTGGTACTTACAGTCTCCAACATCTATTAAATAGATGTTGTTGAAAAATATCTCAAGACATGCATGTTTTGTACAGTTTTGATGCTGGTTTGGCCACTTCCTTGTTTCTCTTTCGCTAGTTGCTAGTATTCGTGCACCGGGGGAATAGCCAAGATAGCATCAAAACTGTACCGGACAGGCATATCTTGAGGTCTTTTTTTAACAAAATGACACGTTTTCTGTGATTTTAGGATAGATTTTTGCAGAGTCACATTGCCCTGAAGGATTGTATTGGAGACTAGCGGTCCCAGTCAGTTCAGTCAGTGATTACCACTATAACGAAACGTTTGATGAGATTTTGGTCAGAGCCGATCAGTATAATAGGAAAAGACAGGAAAATGAGGTCCAGGTCGAAAATGACCAGAATTATCCTTTAATTCTTTGCAGAAAATCCGTTTGTAAGACTGCATGTTCCTTTTTTCACATCCTCACATTTTTCACTTGTCAGGATGGATATGCATACTTCTGGAACACAAATGTTTTGGTAATAATTCATTATAACTAAGAAGGCAGACGTTGGCTTTGTGCAAGTGATATGATCCTAGTGCAGCCAGGGCCAGTGCTTTATGATTTTATTCTGGCTTCAGTGTGGAGTTCAATGGCCTGGCCTTGCACCTTGCATTACTATATAGTAATAAAACTATCACTACATGGTTTTCCATTCAAGGACTTTGAACCATACAATGATTATAAAAACATTGTAAATAGATAACAGAAAAATGTAATCATTTGTTCAAGGTATAGATTTTATTATAAAATTCCATTCATGTTGCTGCTGCTGTCATTATAGTGTACTTACATAAACTCCACACAAAGCGTTCGACTGTAGATCACAATGTCATAAAACACCTTCTTACAATGTGAAAAACATATTTAAAAAATCACTGACAAAATGCCATCATTGTAGCATGCACTGGAACACGAAAAACACTCAAATACACAAGTATCAAACTATTTCTGATATAATTTAATTATACAGTCTAATCCTCTGTTCGCCATCTAGACGGTATCATGTGTGTAATGCACAAAGTTTGGATATAATATCAACATGGAAAAGCTATCATCAAGCACATTGTGAGGTTTGATAAATTAAGTATTCATTTCAACACGACTCGAGTCTTCTGGTCTCCGAACAGCAACCTGCAAGAGACAAGATACTTCGGGTGAGTTCATCGCTGTGCACGTCTGGACAACTACGCCATACGTCAGTGGTGGGCAGCCATGTGCCATGGAGGGTAAAGACTATCCGGGTTTTCATTCCAACCAAACATCACACCAGCTGATTTCACTGATTAGCCTTTAACGAGAGAGGGAGGGGCTAGTTATTGAAGTCGCCTGCTGTAGTGTTTGGTTTGCAATGAAAACCTGCAGCCTCTCGGTCCTCCGTGGTTCGTGATTCAAACTCAAGTTTTTGTTATCAAAAATACAGACCAACATAGACAAACAGGCATGTCTGTTACTTCTACTTAGTTCTACTGTTGCATTATAATGATGAGCTAGAGTGCTGGTTTAAGAGATGATTTTTTTCTATGTATACGATATACTTTATTGAAGCCCATTTAGGGGTTTGCTCAAGGACACTTCAACAGGTCACACGGGGCCACACCTGGGCTCTGCATAAATTGGTACCTGCTCCAGGTGAGGCTCGAACTCACAACCTCGGCATCGCTCTGGTTTACTGTCTTATAAGTACCGCGCGCTGACCGATTGCGCCACTGGAGCTTTGCAACTTTTACTTTGAAAGCCTGTTTTTTTTTTTTACCAGCTTCTGTGCAGGAAAATAGTTTTGTGCAACACGAACTGAACAAGTAAGCAGTAACTCTGCAGTAAGTCTTGAATGTAACACCAGCCTGGTATATTTCAACAAAAACGATATAGTAAAAAACGATATAGTAATAATACAGCGCCAGAGCGGTATAAAAAAGGTGTGTGAACTGAGTTTAGCTGGGTTAAGCCTCCTCTACATCCCCGGTCATGCAGGAGACGCAGTAAAAGCGTGTGGTAATATGTTGGATGGTGGGACGTCTCCCATACATACCTAACGAAGCTCACAGTGAGCAGCGCGCCGCACACGGGTCCGACCCAGTAGATCCAGTGATGGTCCCAGTGGTTCGCTGCCACCGCGGGGCCAAAGGCTCTGGCCGGGTTCATACAGCCTCCAGACACCGGCCCTCTGAAACCACACGGCAGCGCTCTGCTTTACTGCTCACGCAACAACATGCGGGTCCGTGTCATCTCATAAAACACACTTCCTTTTATGCGATGGATTTTTTTTTTTATCACACTTGTTTTAACTGTTATTGTTCTACCTCCTGGTTTGATCTCTTTTATCTTATGATGTCCTGTTTTTACTTTTTTTTTCTTAAACGTATTTTATGACTGTTTGCTTTTGGTTGATAGACAAAGCACTTTGTAAAGTCTGTTAAAAAGTGTTATACAAATAAATGTATATTATTATTTGGATTCTGATTATTATTATTATAGAGGGGCACTGTGTTACTATATGATTTATATACATAGTATTTTCAGGCCCATTTCTCAGAATACAAGGAATTACTCTGAACATAGATATGTTCACCTTTATACTTTAATTTACATTGATAAGTACTAATCATTTACACAGTCTATTCTCACCAGAGCGAATAAGACCGGGTGATATTCCCAGTAATTTAGACAGGTGTACTGTGTCCTCCTTACCCAGCCAGTATGCTCGCTGTCACAGTGAGTCCGATGCAGAGCGGAGCCAGCTGGGAGCGAGTTCTGTTGTTGACGGCCCCCATGCACACCACCGTGGTCAGGAACAGGGTCATCATCATCTCCGCCACCGTGGCTGCGCCCAGGGAGCTGGTGGACTTCACCACATTGAAGGCCCCTCCGGAGGAGACGATAACCATCGGGGTGGCGTAAACTGCCTGGAAGTGGAAAGTAGAGAAAATTCAAATCGACCCAGCATCTCCGCTCTGCTCTCGCATCCAGACAGACCGCTGGGGAACGGGGCTCGGTGTCTAGCTCACGGACACGTGGCTTTAAATTGAAACAAATTGGCTGTTGTTGGGTTTGAACCTGTGACCTTTTAGGTACAGGCCAGTCCCCCTAACAAGTACAGCACACTGCCACCTCCTGGTGCACATCTGCAGATGTTGATGTATTTGATTTCAATGCTCTGTTTCTACAGGGGTTTTGTTTGAAATGGACTTGGCTGAGATATAGTCACTGAATAAGACGTACTATGTGTACCCTGTACAAGCTGGGCGTGCTTCACCTAACATTCTGTTACCAGAACTCAGAACTGATCTACTCTACATTGGCTAATTGCAACAATGCAACATATCATTATCGTTATCAATGCTCGGTGTATACCCCGATTCTTCCTACCTTGGCCAAACCAGCGCCAATCATCCCTCCAGACATTTGAGCCAGGATGTAAGGCCCAAGGAGGGCGAGTTCCATCCCCCCACACAGGTAGACGCTCAGAGACACCGCAGGGTTAAAGTGCCCTCCGCTGGAAACACAAACACTTTATCTCTCACAAACAGATTATGTAAAGGCAATACTGATAGGTATACATCAGACCTGAGCCAAATAGCATTTCCTGGCATTTGTTTTAACCTCCTTGGACTACCAGATGGGAGGGGGTTTCCCATGTAAGGCAACACAATGGGTACTAAAAACAATTAAAGGAAAAAAAAACTTGAAAGTAAATCCTGTTCACTTGGCTGTGATTGACAGAGTACCTGAGACAACATTACTTCAACGTACCCCCACCCATCTGGTACTCTAAGAAGATTAAAACAAACACACAGCTTTATCTGCAAAATACTATTTGACCCAGGCTTGGTATACACGGGCAACATGAGTTGCTTTTGATGACAGCATCCACCAATTTGAATATATTTAATTCTACTCTACACAAACATATTTTTGCGGGAATTTGAGATGGCAAATCTCAAACCTCATGCAACCACGAGGATAAAACAACACAATATATGATCAGCATTACAGTTCAAACATTAACAATGAGTGAACTCTAAACATCATCATCGTCGGCCCTTACCTGATACCCCCGAGTACCATGATCAGCACCCCCAGCGCCAGACCGTGAGCCACAGCAGGCTGGATGGAGCCGTACACGCCCACGTTCCCGATCACCGACGCGCACCCAACAAACACAAACAGGGTGGTCCCAAACAACTCAGCCAGACACGGCTGCACATACTGGTCAAAGATGGTGGCCATCTTCAATCTTGTCTTGTTTTTGCCGTTCTCTGTCTGCGACTCTCCCATGTCAGCACCGGCTATGGTGAAAACCTCGGTCTTAGTTTCTGTCACAGACATCTTGACTCTGACCCCCTCGTTCTGCCGTGTGTCAAGTTCACCTGCTTCGTCTCAACGGTCAGTCTCTGCCCTGCTGTGTGGTGTGACAGCTCTATTGTTGTACTGGACATGAACATTTGAGTGGTCTTAGGATGACTTGTGGGAGTTTTTCTGAGGACATACGCACATCCCTGTTATTTTTTCTGATGCTCCACCTTCCTACAATTGTTTATGTCCTCATAGTTTATGCCCTCAATTGGCATCAACCCATGAACAAGCTGTGAGTCCATAAAGATTATTAGCACTTGGTGTTACTATCAGAACAGAACATTGATGGATAGATAAGAATGAACACAACAGCAATAGAACTGATGTCTCTACTGTTTTATAGGTGTTGCATAGCTGGTCACAATTAAATACATCAATAATAATCAATGACAAATATTTCAGAGTAGATGAATTGTGTTACATATTCACAAATTCAAAGGAAGCACGTCATCAATGATAGTGTCTGACCTGACTGTGCAAAGACATTTTGGGTTTGCTGTGAAGAGGCAGCCTCTCATAGGGTACTGTCCATTTTAACAATACTCCAACTAAAAACATACAGACATGCAAATATTTTACGCGCATGCCGAGATCTCTCTTCAGTTCTGCTCCCCTTTCATTACATTCGCACACGACCGGATTCAATCACATTTTCATGACATTTATAGAAGTATATAAAATTATAAAAATGAAAAAGCAAACAGCTTTTTACACAAAACGATTCTTTATTCAACGGCACTAGATCAGCATTCACCATGTTATTTAAAAGGGATAGTTAATTTTTTGGGAATTTGGCCATTTTTCCTACTTACCCAGTCAGATGAAGTCAGATGAACTTTTATGTCTCTGTTTGAAGGAATTAAAGAAACGTATCGGCTAGCTTAGCTCAATTGCTGGAAGTCTATGGGATCAAGTAGCAAACGTAGGAGCTACTACTTGATCCCATAGACTTCCAGCAATTGAGCTAAGCTAACCGTTGAGCTAAGTTAACCCATTGCTTCAAACTTCATGCAGAGAAATAAAATGGCATCCATGAGTTCATCTGACTGGCCAAGTGGCCAAAATCTGCCCAAAACGAACTATCCCTTTAACATAACTTGTGACAAATTGAAATGGCATCTCTCATGTTTTGTTATTGAAGAAAAATAGTTGCACTGCATTTGCGAGAATAGAAAACATGTTGCAGGCAATTATAAATTAACATGATGAGAGTACAAATGTGGCAATTCAACACTAAAATGAACACACGCATGCATGTTAATGTACCTCAGAAATTCTATTTTCATACAAAAATAGCTTTCTGGGAAGCACAATTTATCAATAAATAAACATTGGCACAAAAACATAGCATAGACCAGGACAACTATAAGACATCGGAAACCTTTAAAACCTCATACGCTCTCCAGTCCTTGAAAACATACGCTAAAATGTGAATTATTTTTTGGGAGTTGCAACTGATTGTGTAGTCAAGTAAATGAATAAAACAGACATGATCCTCTTTACAGGATGTGCTCCAGTCCCTCCCAGTCTAGTGTCAAACCTCGTCACACATGAAGCAAATAACGCTTAATCTGGACTCATGCTTTGAGCACTCGCGGGACTCAAAGAAAACTCATAAACCAGCCGTTCTGCTGATGCTGAAGCTTTTCAGTCTTTTACTGCTTCCGGCCCCAGGGCTTGACAGAGCGTGTGTGTTTCCGCTTCCCTACAACTAATCGTTCTGGTATCTTCTTATCTTATGATTGTGGCACACGGGAACGCCACGCCAGTCCAACGGCGGAGCGAGTCCGCTGTCAAAACGCCAGCTGTGACAGACCTGAGAAAACAGGAAGTAACATTGTTTTAGTAATTAAGAACAGATGTAGAACAGAACTGTTAGATATCAAAATGCATCAAAATGTGTGTGTGTGTGTGTGTGTGTGTGTGTCGATGGATGATTGATAGATAAGATTAAAAAAGATGAATGAATAGATTGTGGCGTACGAGAGTATAAAGGACAATGTGAGGCAGGGTTGACAAGTGGTTCAGAAGACAGTCCTGAACCACTGCTTAAATGCTTCAAATGTAAACGAAAAACAAATGTCCGAATTGTAAGAAAACGCCACGTAACAAGAACTATACCCAGTTTGATCTTGTCCTTGGTGGCCCAGCAAATGCTGTAGTGCTGAAGCAGCTGCTGCAGGAGCTCCTTCTCATCCAGGAACTCCAGGCGTTCGATTCTGGAAGGAATGAAAGATACGCGGTGACAGTTGGGATGAAGACTAGATACGCCTGGGCCGCCGCGCCCGCTTTCATTCAGGCCTACGCTACGATCAACCAACAGAAACCCAAAGAGCGCCAGGGTCAGATCCACGGTGCACCGACAATAGATACGACAAAACATTCCTGTGACGATTAAACGGTCATGGACACCAGGGAAGTGCTAGGTAAGGAAAGAGCTGAGGAGACCAGAAGGACAAGGAAGGAGACAGGATGCAAACTGCATATCTAACAAGACGGCGGTTTGTAACATCATCACTGGTATGTAAGTAAAGCATGAGGTAGGTCTGCATCACCTCGTCACATCATCCTGGGGAAGAACGCTGTATACAGTCATCATGTCCAAAGCATCGGCGTGCTCCCAGCCTGTCTTTAGAAA
>OMKK01042399.1:0-20075 GCA_900302305.1 Polymixia japonica | reverse complement strand
CGGGAAGCTGGGTGGATTCTAGTAAAGTGGGTGGGGGTGGGGGTGGGAAACTATCTTCTCCGTCCTTCTCCTCCACCTCCGCAGAGGTGGTTCCAGAACCTCCAAACTCGTAGTGTCTCTTCCTCAGCTCTCCCAGACGGATACGCTCCTGCTCCAGATGGGTTTCCAGCTCCAGGACCTTCACCTGAACAGTAGGTAAACCCACTCACTACATTAGCAGGAACTTACATACCGCTTGTATGACCTCTGCCCCAACGAATGCCATACTTGCTACCGACAAACAATACACCAAACCGGAGGAACTGATAAATCGTAGGCCATGAGAACTGTCGTGTTCCAAGCAGCTTTAAGAAGTAGGACATGACATACCTGAGCTTCCATCTCCTCTTTTTTCAATTTGATCAGAGACATTCCCAAGAAGTTCATTGGGACTGTGTAGAAAACAGGACCGTAAAGAATCACATGTAATGAATAACGACTGTACCATGACTCATAGAATTGTACAGCACTTGTTGGGCGTTAGCACATTTCTTAACTCCCTTTCTCACCTTTCTCAGTAATCTGCTGCTGTCCATGTTTGGTGGAGGTGACGACTACGGCGGCCATGTCATTTACGTGTCGTGAGGCGTGCTGCAGCGTGTACAGCTTCTTGTTGTTACGGTCAGCCTTTACCTGTAAACATGGTAGAAACACAGCCGTATCTCTCCTTGCCTCCTCGTCAGAATACTTAACCGGGCGCAGAATTAGTTGGCGATGAGAAGTTATCAGGTTACGTGTTAGAATTAGAAAATGATTATGTGTCATTTACAACCTGACAAGATAATGTTTTGACTTGAGTTTGTACCTTCGAAGCAGCGACTAGCTGGGCAGTGCTGGCAGCAATCTCATGCGAACAGGCGATGAGCTCCTCGTATTTGCCATTGTCAGTCACAACCCGGTCAGCTGACTCCCTGACAGCAGGGAGAGACAACGATATGGTAAAAAACAATACTATTATTCAGTATTCATTTGGTAACATAACTAATAATGTCTTAATCTGTATTGTCAGCGTTTTCTTTTTGAGGCTATGGTTTCTAATACTTACAGCATCTGTGTGGCCCCCCAACCAACAGCTTTAGAGGCTGAGATTAGTCCTTCTGTCCAGCGTGAGTTTTTGGCATAGAATTCATCTACAGATGCTGCCCCCTATGGTGAGAAAAAGATTGTTCTTTAAAGGCCCACGTGATTGATTTGAACCTTTTTGAGCCGATACCTATTCGGATTCGGAACTAGTAAAAGGGAATGACTGTTTGAGATGTTTAGCTTTGACGGAGTGGAGTTAAATCAGTCCCTGATTGCAGATCAAGATTGTACTGAAACAACCCAACATCCAAAACAGATGGCCATACAAGCACATGCTATGTATGTGCAATATGTTTAAATGTATGCCACCTGGAGATGTTAAGACTCGACTGCAGACCTAGGTTACGTTACTGCCCCACAGGGCGATGGTGAGTTTTCAGGTTTGACATTACAGTATGGGTATTTAGTATTGTTATTGTTTTGAAATGTCAGCCATTTCCTGAGACTGTGGTTGCACTGAACATGATGGTGAGGCAGCCGGATGTGTAGGGTGAATTTGTGTGCACATTGCTTAGAGATGTCAGCCATGGTCATAGACTGAGGTTATGCTGAGCAACTCTCAACTGTGTCAGAGATGGCCATGTAGAGGGGAATCATTGTCCCTTGTAAACATTTCTGAAACTGATGCAAAAGGCAAGAAAATGCAGGTGAATATGTGCATAGCTGTTGATACAATATACCCAATGCGCAATGATTAAATGTTTGGTGACTGGACGTGACCAACATTACCACTGGGGCTAAAATAGCTTTTGAAAGCTGTGTGTACAAGTGCGCACGTCTCTTGGGAAAGTAGATAAGTAGATTACTAGATTGATAACTAGATAACCAAGTTCACAGCACAATTCGACCCTGATACAGATCAGGGTTAAACCCACATCAATCCTGCTTGGCTTTGGTGTGAAAGGTTAGCATTAGACCCCTATTGAAGACCACATCTCCCCGGCTTGTAATCCCAGTTGTTTACGACACTGGACACATATTATTTGTGACAAAAAAACAACCTAAAAACATAGCATTTGTGACAAAGCAAGCAAGCAAGACAGCAAACCAGCAGTGTTTTTCACCTTAACTCGAGGAAACAGACATTTGGAAAGAACGTGAAGTTAGGGAACGTCCCCTTTTTGATGCAGTTGTTAGTGAACACGCCATGATTAAGGAAGTACACTCGCTGACCCAGGACGGCTCGTGTCTGGTGTGAAAGGTCAGACATCAGATGCTCCGGTGTACAAGGCTCTGGTCTGAATTGCCTCCGACAGCAATGACGCAGGTCAGCGGTGTCCCAGATATCATGGGTAGTGTGTGTGAAACGGGTATAACTGACATAATTTCACAGCAACTTACCCTGCCTCCTTCAACAATGTCTTTTTGCAAGTCAGTAGCGGCTGTCACCAGCATATGAATGGCCTGGGGAGGAGAGAGACACAACAGAAGAACAGATTATGGGTCAATGTTTCTTAGAAATCTGAATTTCAACCCGAGTTCATCGAAAATGATCTAAAAACAGAGAGGCTTCTTACCTTCATCAGGTCTGAGCAGGACCCGAGGATACTGTGATTTTAAAAAACAGAGAGCCCAGATATAGTAGGTGAGAGAGTGAAGGAAGGAAACTGAGAAGATATACGTTAGAGTATATTATACTTTATATGATTTCACTTACCTCTGGTTGACCTCCAGTTTTATGCCAGATGTATCTCTCCTTGCCTGATTCAGTATCTCCTGAGAAAAAGAAGAGATTGGAAAAACAGTGTGAAATGATGGTCTCATCATATTGTGTGTGTGTGTGTATGATTAGCTGTCATGACATATGTGTCCTTACGTCCATGCGTAGCACAGCGTCCTCAATAGCAGAGGACGTAGCAATCATCTCTTTATCCACCATGTCTCCAAGCTCTTCCTTTAGTACATCCTGTCCTTTTGGTCGCAAATCCTAAACAAGAAACAAAATGTATTATAGTATATCACAAGTTTTCATTACGTGGGTATAACAGTATAGATCAGTTTACAAAAAACAAAGACTGACTTTTGCTCACCATTTCAACATTTAAGCATTTGACTTTTTATCTGTATTATGTTTGCATCAAAGGAAAAATTCACACTATCTAGACAAAAAAAAACAAAAAAAACATCTGGTTGCCCCAAACCTGTCCCAAGGCGAGGATACGCTGAACAGTGTAGCGCGTGGCAGAGGGGTCTGCTCTTTGTAGGGTGGCTTGAAGCTTCAGCTCCTTCAGGAACTGCAGACAGTGCATAGCACAGTCCCGACAGGTGTCAGTCAAACCTAGACGAGACGAGGAGCCAGGAGAAGATAATTAGGATGGGGTTCTCACCAAACCTATTGTTTAACTTACGAGCTAAACAATATCTTATTGTTTATTGAGGTTATTGTTTGTGTATTTGAATATGATATTGTGTATGCGTGCTTGTGTGCGTGTTCGTGGGTCTGTGTGTGTGTCTTACGGTCAGCCTGGTCAGTGGGAGCAGAGTGTGAGGTTGCTGCTCCGTTGACGATCGTGTCAGCAGCAACGTGGGAGAACTGCGTCACTGCTCTCAACAGACCGCTGGCGTCTAGCGAGAATAGAAGGGGGTCACATTGCATTCAAATCATCTCGGATAAAGGCTTTCTGTTAAGCTCAAACACATACGGACACACACACATAAACACACACACACACACAATTCTTACACACCGTTCATGTTTCCCATGTAGACCAGATGGCTCTGTTGCATTTTGTCTATGGAGCCCAGAGTGATCTCCGCACGGTTCACCAAGTAGTCTGAGGGTGGAGGTAAACAATAAATAAACAATAACAATAAATAAACAATAAACAAAGAGTTTGTTAGTTTGGTAGTTTACCAGGTGAGCTAGTGCAGCGGACATGTATGGGGTCATCCAGTTTGGCCACTGCGTCCAGTATGATGCCCTCAGCCTCTACCACAGCACACTGGAGCAGACAAAACTGCTCCTCCTGCAGCTTCTGGGTCAGCTCTCCTTCACGACAGGCCTGTGACGACACAAACACACACACCCTCATCAGCTAGGTAACTCAACACTATCAAGTTTATACATTTTACAATTCATTTAATAGCTCCCGCTGGCCCGTCACATAGACATACACACCTGTTGTTGCAGTTGGGCCTGTAAGCTTGCCAGCTCTCTGCTGCTCCTCAGTCGTTCCTGGTCCAGGGAGCTGTGTTGGAGTTGCGCTTGCTGCCTCAGAAGGCCGAGTTCTGCCTCCTGTTCCCTCACAGAGCGCAGCAGCACATCCCTCTCCAACTGAAGCCCGGTTAGGGTACTGTTCAGCTGGGAGCCAGCCTAGGGAAACACACATATCAAGCATAAAGACCAATGACCTGTCTCACAGGACCTCATGGGCGATGTAAGAAAAAGATTTGAAATTAACGTTGGTACCATTTCTTTGTTTTGCAGGGCGCTGTTTGTGCGTGACGCTTCCGCACGTGCTAGATCCAAGTCTCGTCTCAGCCTGTCGATCTCTAATTTCTGCTCTGCATTGATGGCGAGCTGTAACACACAGATATCGTTCATACGCAAATGTGAGCCCGTCAGAATTCTCTTTGGTTGATCCAAAGCTGTGGACATTACTAGGTTGTATTATCTGGTAAGGAATTGTCTGTAATCGATATGGAACGATTCATTCGTGATGATGTAGAGTGTCAGGTGCCTTCAGACCTTCAGGACTGCCTTCAAGTGTGGCTTTACGTGCATATTTATACTGTATATACTTTACTTTATTTAATTTAATTCCTTGCTATGCGTGTCTATAATTCATTTTTATTGTGTATTATTCTTATATCATGTCTTATACTTATCTTACCCACCCCTGCTTTTATGTTTATCTTCATTTCTGTTTTATTTTTACTGTTGTGAAGCACTTTGTAACCATGTTTTGAAAAGTGCTATACAAATAAAGTTATTATTATTATTATTTCCTACGAGTTCCTATGTTTGATCATCTGGTGAAAGTCCACACCTGTTGTTGTAGCTGAGCCCTCAAGGCCTCCAGTTCTCTGTTGTTCCTGTCCCTCTCCACATCCAGCGAGCCGCGCTGCAGTTGGGCTTGCTGTCTCAGGGAGGAGAGCTCTGCATCCTTCTCTCTGGCAGAGCGGAGCAGCATATCCCTCTCTGCCTGCAGCCCTGCTAGGGTACTGTTCAAATGGGATCCCTCCTAAAGATAAAAGTGGTAGAGATTGGGCGGTAGAAAGAGCAGTGTTCAGTCTTGTATAAAGATGCGTATGTATCTGAAGTGTCACGTTATATTTCAGTTCGTTGTACCATGTCTTTATTTCCCAGAGCATCGCGAAGGTGGACCATCTCTGCTCTTTGCTCCAGCAGCTCTTTGTTCAGTCGCTCAATCTCCTGCTGCTGCCTATTCATCTACTCAGGACAAGAAACATCAAGTCAATATTCAAGATAATATGTATTTATTAATATCAATCTATCATGAATTGTATTTGGCTAAGATGTGCGGACATATGAGCAGAAACAGATCTGACCTCAAAGCCACGAGTTTGCCCAGTTGTTTTTTATTAGTTGTATTGTATGAGGCAGTCAAGGGTTAAGGAATCCCACCTGAGATATGTTCTCATGTCGGTGATGCTCCAACTCATTAGCAAGCTGCTGTTTGGCCCTGAGCAAATCCTCTTGGCCTTGTGTCGTATTGGAGAGCAACTTCACTGTTTCTGCATTCTGCAAATAGTTGCATATAACAATCAACCAACAAACAATTTGCAGTGAATAGATAGCAGGTGCGTCGTTACACAACGAGCAAGAAGCAACAGATGAAGAGCGAAGAGGCAGATGTATGGATGTCAAACACGTTTTCAGGGTAAGGGTCACTGTACCTTCTTCATTAGGTCAGCATGACTTGTAACCAGCTCCGCATGTCTCTCTTTGAGTTGAGAAAAACGAAGCTCTGCTGCTTGAGCTCTACCTGTGTTTAGAAGAGAGTATTAATAGGAAACACCATTGTCCTTTGTACACCTGATATGTCAGATATTAGCAAACGTGTGTACTTACCATCTGCCTCCTTGTATCCAACCTGTGCCCCTGCATTGGCCATATTGGCGCACCTTAAAGCCTCTACTTCCATCCGCAGGTGTTCGTTGTCCACCAAAGCCATCTGTTTATGAGTGCGCTGGTCTTCTAGCTCAGCTTCCAAACGGTTCACTTGAGACTTCAACTCAATTACACATCTCTGGGCCTGAGAACACGAGGAATATGGAAGTCGGCAGTGTTTAAAAATATGGCTTACTGTACAAAACACACTTGCTACACATACTTACCTCAGTCTTGATGAGCTGCAGCTCTGGTTTGAGCACCTCTAGTTCCTTCCGCAGAATCTCTGTCTCTGTCTCCCTCTGTTCCATCCCAGCATCTGGAACTCCCATTTGACTGAGCAAGTAGTACTGTCACAAGACACAGACGTGTCATGACACCAGACAAACAACTAGAAACATATGCATATGAAAAGTGGTTTATCCATCAACTTCAGTCTGACTGTACCTGTGGCATCTGTGGCGCTTCCCAGTTCTCTGGTTGTGGCTCCGCCTCCTCTTCCTCAGGAGACTCCTGATTGGGCATTAGTACCACTGGCTTCTTGTATTCCGCCAGGGCACCAGCACGCAGGAAGTTTGGAGGTGACTGTGGGTGTTAAAAAGGGAAAGTACACGCATGATTATGCACATTGTGAGGATGGGCACAGGAATAAACACGCATGAGCATGTAACACAGACATGTACATGTAGAAACGCATAAACATCCCCCAAACACAGTACATACATCTGGTAGATCTGGGATCTGGATGACACTTTTAAAGAACTCCATTTCTCTGGCTCTGTCGAAGAACTGTGTGAGGCTGAAAAAGAAACAGTGAGTTGTCATTAATAGTTCTCTGATCTATGCGAGTTATAAGAGTCTGTGTTTGTACAAATGATATTGTACCTATTAAACAGATCACGGAACCGCTCACGGTGTCCAAGGAGAGCATCTGCCGTTATACCTACAGAGCAGTGGATACGATTTGGTATGGCTAGGTATTTTATGATTTAGAGTTTGATTAAAGGTACTATATGTAGTTTATAGCGGCCTCTAGAGTTTGAACTGTCACAAAGCCAAACTGACGTGTGATTGTTTACATTCATGACTGAGTGCGTCAGGTTGTGTCTGTCGAAATGCCAACATGTTCACAGAGGAGGTAAAGTAAAATTACCATACTTTTATATGCCGTAAAGTAAAACGTCACATTTCCCGGGAAATCCAGCCCGGTGGCAGACGAAATTGCATAGTGAACACAAGGCTTCTAGGAAACTGATCTGAACCGCAATGTCTTCATTCTCCTATGGCCATTACACTATGCTATCACCAGAAATGTTATTATTGTCTGTTAAAAGCATAAAACTACATATAGTACCTTTAAGGCCAAATGTGTGTGTGTGTGTGGACGCGTGTCACTCACGGCTGTGAAGTTTGAACATCAATTTGACAGAGAAGTGATAAAGAAAGCTGCAGTCCAGTATGAGGGGTATTAGAGGTGCCAGTCGGCACTGCCCAGCTGGAGTAGTAGACTTTGCTCCATTGGCATCCAGCTGGCGCAGAACTGTTACCAAGAAAACACACAAAGACAAAGAATTAAAATAGGTTGATTACTCATTAAAGATTATTAGGAGATAGTTAGGAGATTTCTATGGGAAGGATTAACAACAGTCAAATCTAAACAGAGCAAAAAGAGTCACCAGCCTACGGACACACCTGTCTCTGCCATCTTTAGTCCAGCATCCATGTAATCCATGAGTTCCTGCGTCATATCTAACCTGCAATATGTTAAAACCTGGTTCAAGCTTTTAATTGTATCACACAGGTAGTTGATTAACAAGTGCACAAGGTGAGGAGTGGAAACTTACACTTTGTTCATGTCACTTCCTGCTTCTTTCTCCACAGTCTCATCGCTGGCCTCCAGGTTTCCTGGGATTACCTTGTGCTGCGGGTGGGAAAGTCTTTTAATAATAAAACATTTGTATTATTGCCAAGTGATATCCTAACATCACCAGCAAGGTATGGTTTTTCCCCATAATCAGCATATATGAACCATATGAACCAACATCGGTGAGGAATTTATTTGATCTCACCTTCACATGAAACTCCATTTTAAGGCAAAGGAATTTAGCAGACAAGGCAACAATGTGTCCGTATCGATCATGAAGGTTTCCCTGTGAGGGGGGCATACCTGTTGTCATTCATTCACACTAGATTGGTGGCAAATTGTACCTTTGTCTTGAGTATTAAGTACGTTACAATTGCTTTTGTTCATGCCTAACAGGTTGTAGCTCTGCTGTAGTACTCACCCAGAGAATGCCCATATCTTTGACATTGCGGCAGTATCTGTGGGAATCTCTAACAGCCTGTAGATCAGACATGAGACACAGATTCTTACATGATATTGGGACATTACCATCAGTTGGAAGAGTGAGAGAAAAATAGAACAGGTTAACAACAAGATATAGAATGGGTGGGGGGGGGTACCAGCGTCCATTTTACTACTGTGTAGAACTCAGAGTTTGCTCTTACATTCCGGTGTCCATCCCTCAGCACTTTGTGCAACACATGGCAGAATTTCCAACTTATCATGGAGTTGCTAGACAGAGGTAGGTTCAGGATGTAGGACCAAAAGGTGGTGGCTCCGCCTTCCTTATGTGTCCCCATGATGATATCATCACAGTTGTCAAGGAAACTCGCTGACAGAAATGATAATATGCTGATATGCAGACACAAACAGGCTAAACAGAATCTTGGCAAGGACACATATAGAGTTCAGTGTAGCAATTTGTTGCAGAAACAATTATTAAATAGCATTCTACAAGCATCTTTGAATAGAGGTGGCATAACCCTTTTGATAATTTAACATGATATACAACTTATTTTAGTAGGTCTTTAACATTAGGATATGATTTATTTTCTTTTTCAATCAGAACTTTTGTTCTGTATTGTGTATCGTTAATAAATCACACCCCAAGTGGCCGAAACTCAATACATACCAAGTGAAAATCAAACTACCGTGTAATCACGTATTCTTTAAACATGAAGGATACTGCGTACATATTTCTCTTTCAGTGGAGTTTCACTTGATGTGATGGATTTGCTGATGCTATGGAGCTGAAAGAAATAATAAAGACAATTATTGGCGTTACGTCTCTACATCCGAACGACATTCAAAACCAAAAGACAATAGAAATTGTCAATAGAAATAATGTAGCCTCACGCTTAACTATTACTGCGCTGCTCTGTTTGACAAGGAAGAAATTAAGCAATGAAGTAGTATTTTAAGGAAACAAAAATGTTGTAAAAAGCCAATCGGTATTGACACGAGTTTAACGAGGAGGTCACTGAATAACTTCACCATGGCACAGAATCACCACTGAACTTCAGCCCACGACAGGTCGACTTACCTGTTGTTTGCCAAACTGTTCCTTCTCCGCAGCCAAAGCTTTTTCAGTCTTATTGTCACTTTTGTTCTTTGGTTTACTCATGTTGCGTGTGTTATTCACTCGTTGCAAATAACATCAATCGAGTGATCCCAATTGTGGTCTCCGACGGGGTTTCTCTGCGTGTGCTTCGCGTATTTAAGATGATAGGTGAGTCAGACGCGCCGTGCGCATGTCTCCAAATTGATTTCCTTTTTATTCGAGTTCCCTAGTTGCATGTTATCAATTACTATTAACCAACCTCGTACCATGTATAGCTCATTAAAAAATTATTCGGCAAATAAGTGTAATATGCATTATTTAGAAAAACGACTGACTTGCAATGGTCCAAGAACAAAATATCATTGCCTCAAACAAACGCGGCATATGGTTTTGTAATTAAATATTTAATCAAAATGATTGATTAGAGTAACGTTACAAATAGGTAAAACTGTAAGCATCAATCACGTTGTTTTCCGAGTCATCAAGCAAGTTTGTAGTGAAACTGGAATAACAATCCAAGGACACACCATTCAACAGCCCTGTAGGACTGGTTTCACATCCCGCCCACTCGTGACAAAACGGACTTTAAAAATAGTATTCAGGATAAAAAACAATGTCCATTCCTGACGCATTAAGAGGCAAATATTATTATGTGTATTTATAAAAATATTACACACAGCAAGTAACCGCCATCGTGTTAATCTTCAAAGTATAAAAATATTCCAACACTCATGACAGTCTGAGTAATACCCTCTAACATTAAAATACAAGTCATTTTCCTGAAAGGCAGTATAATTCATCCATAGGCTACGTAGAATTGAGTCTTTGGTTGAAACTAGATATATTTGTGTTTTAAACAGTGACTCCAGTCGTCAATAGTCATGGACATGGTGTCGCATTGGTAAATACTGAAGTCAGGAAGGTTCTCTTCAAAAATGTGCCTTCTAGTGAATGTCTGGCTGTCTGCATGGCTCTTTGTTGCCGTGTTGAGGGCAGGTGCTGGGTGGTGTTTCACAGACCTGGAGGAAAAAGCAAAGCATGGTTATGTCTTGACACACCCAAAATTAGGGGAGGAACATTCAAACCATTGCGCAGTCTTGTTGCCACACCCCACAAAAACAGAAGAGTTGAGAGACAGAACAGGGTGAGAGTTGTCTACCTCGTGGTAGGGGGAGCTCTGGCATGTATGTCGGTGAGGGGGGTCAGTCCTCCCACTGTCCTGGCTAATGTTCAGGCTGATTACAGAGTCATTGCTCAGTAAAGAGCTGAGGGGTCCATGGCCGGTGCGCTCCAAACTGGCCACCATCTGCCTGGACTCGTCTAGAAGCCGCTGCAGACAACAGGTGGCAAAGGGAGAGCCACCCTGCCAGAGGAGGGACACAAGTCTCTCAGTAACAGTTTGTAAAAAGGTCAAAACATGGGTGATTCTCAGACTAATGCTTAGATTTCAGTTTTTAATCTTTGACAGACTTTGCAGAGATTTAAATGTTTTTATCTATCAGTTGAAGAACACAAAGTATATGTTAACCGCAATTTGATCTTGAAGTATACAGAAAAGAAGCATGACTTGGCAGTAATCTATTCTTCACATTAACAGAATTATTATTTTCGTCTGACTGGTTGTGCTCAGTGTCTTACATCTGTTGAGGCTGCTGAGAAGACTCCCAGTTCGCTGTTGACTGTGCCTTGCTGATTGACCATTGGTAGTGTGGCAATGTCATTTCCAGGCCCAGAATTCCTCATCCTAATTGGGGAAGGTGACAGGTTGTCCAGACACCCACATTTTAAATGATCCTGGCTGGGAAGGAAACAAATACAATATCTCAGATGTTCTGAACCCGTCGATGCCACTAGATTCAAATGTCCTTGTGCTTCATAATGTCCCACATAGCCCACAAGTGTTGGTGTGTTACAGAGAGTCTTATGTGTGTCTCTCCCTACCAGGTGTAGTTGGGGCTCTGCTGAGGTCTGGGGCTGATGTCCAGTAACAGTATGGGGAAGGTCTTTGCCTCTGGACTTCCGTTAAACACAGCCACCAGATTCATCTCTGCTCCTGTTCCTAGGGCTATCTCTGTGTGGGCGAGACCACTGCTACCAGGGTTAGCCTCTCTCTGGCTCTCAGCCCCACCAGCACACTCACAGCTGGGCCCCGTCTGCCCCTGTGCTGCACCACTACCCTCACAACTGCTGGTGCTACAGCTGCAGTCACAGTTAACGTCAACACCAACTTCCTTGTGCTTTCTAGCCAGTTCAGTTGTACAACGGTGCCCATAATCGATTGTCTTCAACGATCCGCGATGTCCCCTGACCGCCTTAGTAACAATACAGCACTTTTCAGATGCACAGGTGAACTCACAGGTAAACTCATATCTAGGTGCCGTCTGTGTACAACTGCTCCTACAACCAGCTGTCCTGATAGAGCTTGGTACCGTCTCAACCCGCTCTACACTACTGCTCTTACATCCATACCCAGTCATCCCAAGAGAATTCGCTTCTGTGCGCCCTCGAGCGTTACTGCTGTGTCCACATCTAGCCGCCTCACATGAACTAGTTGCCGTCTGTCCTACGACACTCACACAAAGACTAATACAACCACAACTAGACCCTGTCTGTTTAATACTGCTGTCACAGCTAGCTGTCCTGTACGATTGAGGCTCTGCCTGTCCCACTGCTGTATTACTACTTCCATAACTATTTTGGTCAGTGGTACCACTATCTCTACCACTAGTTGTCTTGTAAGAGCTTATAAGACCTGTGTTCTCCTCTGTGAGTTCACTGTCCCCACTGTTATCTGTCTTAAATGAGCTAGGAGTTGTTTGTCTGTTAGCCCCATCCATCGACTCAGGACCTTCATCTAGAGAACCAGCGTTCCTAGTCCTCCTATCATTCCACCCAGTTTCTGTATCCTCTGTTCGCCCTGATGTTTCTTGATGATTAGAGGTATGGTCAATAGCGTAACTCGGGGAGCCCTCGTCGAGACTCTCTGTCTCCAGGGGATCTTGTCTGCCTGCTTTACCCTGGGGGTTGCGGCTAGCCGTGTGGTTGCTAAAATTGTTTGGGCCTTGAGAGCTCTGTGTGAATGATGCAGTAAGTCTTGACATGATGCCTGAGGTTTCTACAGTCTCAGTTCTTGATCTTCCTTGATCCTGGTGATTGGACATTGACTGATATTCACCAGAAAGTTGATCTTGGCAAATAGGAGCCATACTTTCATTTCCCGGGAAGAGGCAACTTTTGATTTTGCTTGCTATGTTTCCCCTGGATTGAGTGTCAGCATCTGCATTAATGTAAATCAAGCTGTCAATACTCTTCCTGTCTTGACTTGCCTGGTAACTATGGTTCAATGTAGACATAGAAAGGGGACTGGGTGTATAAAAACCTGAGGTGCGGTGATTTTCTGTTGGTCCTGGCAGGTCGTGTGGACCGCCACTAGTTTGATCAAGGGGGAGAATGTATATTGTGGAGGAGTTGTGGGTAAGTTCAGAAGCTACCATGGATACATCTGTGGCATCAAAGGATAGTCCAGATATATACTCTTCTCTTGCTCTTTGTCCATTTCGCTCTGTTATGAGCATGGGGAGCATGGTGTTTTGGGCATTTTGTTTGGGTTCTGAACTTTTGCTTATAACCTGCCTGTGTGGAGACTCCTCTTCGCTATCTGTCCCAAGAATTTTCATAGACTCCAAGACAGTAGCTTCCCTAAAGCCACAGGAAATTATGTAATGTACTTAAAAACGCATGTTCTACATCATGCACTCACTTCTATATGGGGTTGGGGTTCAATAGCCAGTTCCATTTTGGAACTTAAACAAAGTTAAACAAATCTCTTATTGAATCTTTTTTCCCCAAAATCTGGATCTTTGTTCTACAACTGCCATCGGTTGTTGTGGCATAATAAAACAACATACTATGTTAAATCTGTGCATTCAACAGGGCAATAAAAACAGCACAGATTATCAGATCATTTTCCCCTGTGCTCTTTTCCCTTAATAATTTACCAAAAAGATTCAATAATGGATTTGAATGGATTCAGATTCGGTAAGACGATTCAATACTGGATTCAGATCCGATAAAATGCTATCGAACCCCAACCCTACCTCTATAGCCGTCTTCCATCCATACTATTCACCTGCCAAGTGATCCTTGGCTGTTCTTCTCCCTTATGGCTTCACGGGCACTCTCCAAGTTCAACTGCAACAGCTGCAGGTCATTCTGTTGATTCTCACAAACCTAAAATACACACACACCACAACATTTTAATTTACTTATTAAATTAATTAAGTTTAATTAAATGTATTAAGTTATTTCGTATTTCACAGTTTGAGAGACTAACATGTGTCAAACACCAATAGCTCACTACGATGTCCAAAATATTTTCAAAAGTTGGCACTGCGCAATATGATTTCTTGTCATTGTTGTACAGCGTACACAGGTATGTGACACACGTAAGCCAGGGCCACACAGCCAAGCCGAGGAAGCTGCGAGAACACCCTGAGGTATGTTGTGAAACCAGAATGGCACCTCTGAGCTCAGACAACACTGTGAGGAGGAAGAATGGGGAAAGAAGGACTCCACAAGCTGTGATGCAACATCTTGATCTTGATGTAGATCTTGTTTACTTGACATGTCGTAATAATAAAGTTGGGGTAGACTGACTGGAGGACAAGAGTTTTTTATTCAGTGAGGTACAGTAAGGAAGGATTACGCACCTGTCGGAGACAGTGGAGCTCAGACTCAGTGCGTTCCTGTTTGGATCGAGCCAGTACCAGCAGCTCATCCTTCCAGCTATCTCCCTCCCCTGGTAGGAAAAGTCATTACAGACCGTTGGGATTACAGAATGGTAAAACTAGCTTATCCTGTTAGCAGGAACCATGCACTAACATGTATCTGGCATGTATCTAAAACAGGCAAACAGATCTGCATAGATAAAAAAGGAGCCTTAGGAGAATATATATATACCCAAACTACCCAGATGTTGGCAGAATTTCATTATAATTGTGTCCACAAACAATGGTAACGGTGGATTGTTCGAATCCTGAAAAATTAGGATTCATGTTTTCAATCACTGGAAAATGTCTAAATTAAAATGTAATGTATGTTTAGAGCAGTGTGTAGCGCAGGTTTACAACAGTGTGTAGGGTAGGTTTACAACAGTGTGTAACGTAGGTTTACAACAGTGTGTAACGTAGGTTTACAACAGTGTGTAGCGTAGGTTTACAACAGTGTGTAGCGTAGGTTTACAACAGTGTGTAGCGTAGGTTTACAACAGTGTGTAGCGTAGGTTTACAACAGTGTGTAGCGTAGGTTTACAACAGTGTGTAGCGTAGGTTTACAACAGTGTGTAGCGTAGGTTTACAACAGTGTGTAGCGTAGGTTTACAACAGTGTGTAGCGTACCTGACAAGGCCAGATCCCTGCGAAGCAGCTGTTGCTCCTGTTTGAGACGGATAATCTCCTCTCTCTGGGCACTGCTTTGTGTTATGTGCTGCTGTACCTCCTCTACCACCACACAGAACACAATAAGGACATATCTCCTATATTCTGTTACTGTATTTAACATAACATGCTGCTGTTCTATTTGTTTCAAATTATAAATGACGATGAGTGTAACATTTCAGGGGACTAATGTGACTGAGTGAAACTGATCCTCTGGAATTTTAACGAGAATTGATTTGATGCTTTTTTTCCCGTTTTTATAAAGCTGCTATGCGCAATATTTTTTTAGTTATTTTATGTTAAAATAACACAAAAACACTGTGTGCTATGCAAAGGTTCAGTGAAATATGATCTTCACAAGAAATGTCTGCAGGTTGGCCAGTGTGTTGATATTCCCTCTTTTCTAAACCATGTTTACATTTACCAGTCCGACAATAAACTCCTCCCAATAATCTGTTCACATGTAGCATGTGAGGTTTTTGATTGACAGGGGAGATGAGTGATTGAGAGGTGCTGCAGGGGAGGAGAAAAGTCCAGCTTGTTTTAAACCGTAATGGCTTGTTGTTACAATTCCTCTTCACTATCGGTAGAGTCAAAATATCACACATAGCAGCTTTAAGTGAAGAGACACAGTGTGAACATTGCGCGATCTCTAAAATCTGGGTCCTAACCCAGGCATGTACCTTTAAGATATGTGTTCTCATGCCTGGCCTCTCTGTAGCGGCATTTGTTTTCTTCTAAATCCCTCAGAAGCCTGCTTTCCCGTGAGCGACTCTCCTTTAGCGACGTCTCCAGGTCTCTGAGGCGCGCTGTGAGGTCCACAATGTTAGTGGTGGCTTCAGTTACGTCTTTGTCCTGATAGGGGAGAAACAATCATGTCAACAATCATTTGTGACAAAGGACACTATGTGCCAGTGCTTTGTCCCATTCCTACAAGTAACTGGCGTAGATACAAGAACATCATACCATAGCATATCATATATTTTATACAAAATGCGCTATGGTAATGTAAATGGAATAACTTGTCTAAGTGTACCTTGAGTTTGAGCATAGCACTGAGCTCTTCCTCCCTGACCTGCAGAGAGCCAACTTGAGTAGACAGAGCCATGACTGTCAAGTTGAGGCTTTGGTTCTTCTCCTGGTGGACAGCACAACGCTTTACTTAAAAACTAAGATTCCAAGTCATGCTTTATCAGACTTTTTGTATTTGTTACATAACGAGACTAGGAAATTAACCATTCATTTATTTGAGTTATTATTGCATACTCAAAACACAACAGTAAGGCTTTAATTGAAAGCATAGGCAAAAGTATTAAAGGACATAATACAGTCTCTGATACAGAATCTCCCCTTCCTTTGATAAAAGTACAACAAAGGGTTCCCGCTCTTTTCAGAAATAAAGTAAATAACTTTTACTGACATTTACATGATATAAATGCTCAAATGGCCAATGTGCGAGGTAGCAGCACTTAAATATTCCATCACCAAATTTACACTGCCCACATTTGATGATTTTTGTGAGCTTTGTGAGATACACTGAAATCCTATGGCAGTGATGAACCAGCACAAAAATGGCTACCAAATATATATTTAATGGAAAAAGGTCCTCAAAATGTTTCGACAATTAACTTGTGTCAAGGCAACATTGCCACAGAACATATCAAACACATTGTGATTATCCTTCCTTAGCTGTGTTGGTATCATTGCTCTGTATTCATTCTACTATTGCACGTAGGGTAAACAGGGCATTCAAAGACATGCTAGACATGTCCACACCCCCACAGCGATTCCCTGTATTGGCCCCCATGTTACAGCCAACGGACACTGTTACAGAACTGTACCTCAAAGTCTTGATATTTTTGGCTGGCGTGCTGCTGTTTCTGTCCAAGCCTATGCAGCTGCTGCTGGGTTACACTGAGCTCCTTTTGGACCTCCTTTTCCCTGGTTTCTACAATCTGGACACGTTTAGTCAAGACTCGGATCACCTCATTACGCTTCTGCAGCTCATCTACGCAAAAACAAACAAAAGCCCATGTAAAACTAGAGTTTTTCATGACTTGTGGTTTTGAAAAACGATGGAAGCCAAAAGGAGTTAGAATCAGTATCTTATTCTGTAGTGTAACCTTGTGGTCTGTTTTCTCACCATTGAACCGGGAACACCTCTGCTCCAGGGTGAGCACTCTCTGGCGGTCTTGTTCCCAGGCCTGGAGCTGCTTATGGTGAGAGGCGGCCATGGTGTTGAGTTCTCTGTCCCTGTCCTTCAACTCGGCAATCAGCAGCTGTAGCTCCCTCCTCTGCCTCTGGATAGTGGCACTCTCCATGTCAACCACCGGAATCTTTTATTAAACACATACAAAGAGCCAAAGAGACAATTTGGCCACAAAAACAACAGCAAAAACACACACACACGTTGTTTCTGCTGTTTTTACAAACTTGCTAGCAATGTCATTTGAGCTTGTGTAAAAAAGAAAATCACATACAACATTTATAGTCACAGTAACCTATGGGGCTTTTAAAAATATTTGACATTACCTTGCACTAGTATTGCAATACTATTGCTAATGTTATTTCTATGTAAGAATTGGGTTATTCTGTGTGACAAGATTCTAGTTTGCATTCTTGCATTTGTTCTTTCTAGTAATAGCACTGTTAACAAAGCTTTTGATGTGATTAAAGTTGTGTCCTATGTAATGACATAACCAAAGGGAACATAGGTCTCACTTGGCTGTCCTGTAAGATGGGAAGACAGGGGATATCTGTGGAGAAGGGTGGGGCACTTTTGGCCAGTTTCTTTGGAATCCTGTCCATTTCATTTCGGATGGAAACTCTACTGGAATCTGCAGGAACTCCACCATTATTCTGCAAGTTGTATCATTCATATCACAAGACATTATAAATGCATGGGTATTGGGTAATTATATTGTCACTTCAAAGCATCTTTAGGTATGTTCAGAACAAAAGTTACTGACGTTACTAACCTTTTTCACTGGAGTACTGTGCCAGGGTTCAATTGAAGTGTCTAAACGAAAAATTAAGTGAATTGGTTTGCGATTAAGCTCGTTATCGAAAGGCTTTACCAGAGAGTATGTAGACCTATTGCAAGGTAACCATTTTTGCACTTAATTACTTGCTAGACCATTTTCAATACAAGCATTATCTACTTGGGTATACTAAAGAACTGTTACTAAAAACGTAACCATCCCCTCAGCGTTGTTTACCAGATGACCAAACACGAGTTGACGAGTTTCCAAGTTGCTCATTTGGATGGGCTCTTCTCCCCTTGTCCATTACATGTCTCTCATGCCGTCCCGACTCCAATTCCTCCTATTTATTTAGATTTGTAGATAGCAAACTCCGGCTTGTGAACCTCTGAGTAAGTTAACTCATCGCTCGGCATAGCTACCAGTCAGCTAGCAAACAAAGCTAACGTTAACTTAATCTCTCCAACTAAATTGGTGTTAGCATACGTAATTTCAGATTTGAGTCGACACTATGCAGAAAACATTAAATGTTTCTAAAAACACAATTTGACTAATATTCGAAGATGAAACTGACCATTCAGTGACCGCTTTTTAACTTTTTAACGTTAAGTAAGGAAAATATTACTGGTAAGGACAAGACAATTACGTCAGTACCTCAAGGGATTTGAGATCTAGCCATGGGACCATTCATTTTCGAAATGTTTTTGTAATATTAAAGAAACAGAACCAAACACTAGCGTAAATATAACAGTTGCCTAAGATAATAAACGGTAACCGCCGTGTTCAAGGAGGTCATATCAGCTTTGTGAATGACGTTGACTTGTTTAAGACTTGACTTAACCTTGAAAAACTCTGCCTTGGTTGTAGCACTATGTCAAGTCAACGGAAAAGGCCGTTTGTTCGATTTCCCTTCTGTGCAATCAAGCAAATACTTATCACCAAAAGCAAACTTCTAGTAACTGCAAATTACAATATTTTCATTCATGCTTATGATAAATGCAATGGTTCATGGTGCTTTCATTTCAATATGCCTTTAGGATAAAATTATATTTTCTGTCATTCACTTTAGAATTGAATGGTTTCTGAATAATGGCAATTTAAGTGCTTGGATAAAAGCCAAAATAATTTGCTCTGACAACTTAAGTGCAATACATCTTTGCTTCTCAAAGAGATTTGTTCCATGCAGTACCAAATTTAACTGTTTTGCTTTAGATTTTTATTTTTATTACTATAATATTTGGGTATGATATTCACAACACAGCCTTGCAACTGTAGACATAAGTATCCTTGTAGTAAGAGGACTTTAGCATCCATCAGTCTGGGAACATTTGGAAGAACTAATGTCATCACATCTAAGATTCCTTAACAAACTCCTGATTCACTTGTATAAGAAGGCTTCAGAGCTAAACGTCTGGTCTCTAAAAGAGGTGAAACTACAAAATGATTGAGACCAAGAGAAGGCATGTCTTTGAATGTGAGGTAGACCGCTCGTGTTTACTAAGGCTTCTCTGTCACAACATCCCATCTGAGTTCAGACATGGTCACAGGTTGAGAAAAGAAGGTAAGGAAAACAGAAAAGGCGGTTCTTCTGTCCCGTAGTCTGAAGCAAACCTTTCAGCTCCGGTGTTGGTCTTCCTTTACGTTATCAAGATCATGGTATTGAAGCAGAAAGGAGGATCTCACAGATAAGAGTGCTGGACCAGAGTCCCATATGAAATCCAATACATGGAAACTGCTGTGATATCTTATATAGAAATGCCTAGACTATCTGTATTTTTTGTTTTCACTGGCTTAAGGACACAATATTGTATTCATATTAATGTTTTCCTTTGCAGTGTAGATTAGTCCTGCTTTATATTCACTATAGCTCGTAGTTTGAATATTGGCAAAGAGATTCTTTCAAGAGAGCTACAGTAGAACCAAATCTCTTAGGGATCTGCGCTTTAGTGTTCAACTCCATACATTAATTCCTTACCATTTTATATACTTATATATTTATATACTTCTATATTATTTTTTTTTTCTTTTCTGGTGGGATAGCATGCATTAAAAGTTCTGG
>OMKK01042397.1:0-27185 GCA_900302305.1 Polymixia japonica | reverse complement strand
AAGTAGTGAGCAGGCATCAATATATACATAATAAACACTATATACAATGACAATGAGATGGGGGATGAATCACAGAGCTAACAATAAAATGTAGTTGAAATTAAAGTATCATATATTCAGGTGGTGGTGGGGGCAAAGTATTGTGTGAAGAGATGGGTTTTAAGTCTGGTTTTGAACAACTGAACAGATGTAGCATTTCTAACAGTGAGTGGTAGGTGATTCCAGAGGAAAGGAGCGCGGTAAGAGAAGGCCCTGCTTCCAGCTGATAGTTTGTGTATTTTGGGAACAGTGAGGAGGCCTGCATTTTGTGAGCGGAGGGGACGGTGGGGAGAGTAGGGGGTGATAAGGTCAGTGAGATATGAGGGGGCCAGACCATGTAGGGATTTGTAGGTTAACAGCAGCACCTTAAAATCGGATCTAGCCTGAATAGGTAGCCAGTGAAGGGATTTGAGGTGATATGATCAAATTTTTTGGTACGGGTAAGGATTCTGGCAGCTGTGTTTTGAACAAGTTGTAATATTTTTGTGGTGCAGGCAGGTAAACCGGAGAGAAGGGCATTACAGTAGTCGAGTCTAGATGAAACAAATGCATGGATCAGGGTTTCTGCGTCAGCGGTGGTTAATATTGAACGGATTTTGGAAATGTTGCGAAGATGGAAGAAGGCAGTTTTAGAGATTTCCTGGATGTGACTAACAAAGCCAGACTGAGCGAGCGTCGAGCGAATGTTAGCGAGTTAGCGACCTTACCCTCCTCCCGTGGCGTAGGTTCATCCAGCAGCAGACTGATCATGCTCTCCCAGTCTTTGAGCAGCTCTGCTCCACACTCCCACAGGCTATCCACCAGGTATGCCCCGTGCTCGTGGAGCTGCAAAACATCAGAGGCGTCAAATCAACGTTTAACGTTTTCAATCGGCACAGACCGCTACATGGCCACATTGAGTACTGGAGAATCAGGGGGCCTGGCTACCTCACTCTCCAGGAAGAAGAAGACAGTGGTCTTGATTAGGCTGCCATTGAGACTCTGCCTGCCCCTCCTGGGTAATCCCTCTTCATCAGGACCTCGATGGCTGAAGAGCCTTTAGTCGGCACACAATACAACAAGCTTTTAAGCTTTTAATTCAGCAGTGCACTAGAATCTGTGACTCAAGTTCTCTTCAAAACACGCAGGGCTGTGGAAATCCTATTCCATTCCCATCAGCTCAGTTGAACCTCTTGGTTAGTTTCCAACTTGTAATGAAAACTTACTTCTTGTAGATAAACTCTCCTGCTGCTACGGCTATGGGTCGATGGGCTGAGTAGACCAGGTGATACACGCTCTCACAGTCCTCCGCTGTCAGGACCTCGTCGCTGCTTCTGTTGGATGCAAATGATACACATTCTCTGTGAGAAAGGCCAGTTGAATCAAACGAAGCATCGCCAAAGTTGAACATTTGATGTGTGGAACTGGGCTCAAAACTAAAGTTATGTAAAAAAAAAAAAAGAAAAAAAAAAAGAATGTTGGGGAGAATTGGAAATTCTCTGAGAAAAGCTTTCAGTCATCACATCCAATGGGCATGATATAAATCCTTTCACTTTGTATTGGCTAGGAGTGATGTTTTGGGCATCATTTCTCTCAAAAAAACAACTTTAAAGGCAGTCCCCTCTGAATTTGGGGTTGATGGGCTCCAAGCTAATTTGTGCTGAAATATATTAAATCCTAATCATTAGAGAATTTCTTTTTGTGAGTCAAAATTGTATCACTTTCAATTCATGATAAAAGCAGCACTTAAAATACTATACACAGCTACATGTGACACGATACATTGTAGAGTAAATGTTCTAAAGGCCAATTTTTTAGTTACATCATTTAAATGTTAAATAGTTTGTTGTTGAGCTACATTCAACAAAAGGTTATCGATAACCCTGACTACCTATTGGAGTTAACAGAATATGCCTATCATCATTAGTTCAGGATGCTAGCTCATTGCTAATATGTAATATGCCTCAAAGGTGATATGTACACTACAAGGCACTATAAATGACAGAAACTGCTACTGACAAATATTTTTCATTTGAGGACAGTTTACTGCTAAACTACACATAAGAAAAAAAAAAGAGTTGAATGATGCCATTGAAAATAAATAATTTCTTGTTTCTTGGTCACTTACTGTAAGACAAGAGTCAGAAGTCTAATGGCTTGCACCGCAACGTCACACTCCTTGTCCAGAGTCATAGACACAATGCGGTCCTGTCAAAGACAGCAAGGTTATGTTATAAATATCAACAGGTACCTCACTATATTTAGAAAATATTTTTCTAGAACATTACTCTTTAAATTGTGCAAACTGGGTTTATACTTGATTTTATTTTATGTAATTTAGCTATTTGCAACATTTCAGCAAAATATCTACATGTTAATATCTACATACAATATCTAATTAGACACATCTAAGATTAATTTTATGCCATAGAGGAAATTGGAGGGTTATCTGCACTTGAAGGATCTAGTACATGCTAATTTCTGGTGACTTTAGAAGACTGTAGTTGTAGCCTGTAGCTAGGAGTGAGGTTTTGGGGTGGCTGGCTCACCTTGAAGCGGCTGGTGAAGAGTTCCAGTCGAGTGTTGAGTTCTCTATTATAGTACAGGCCCTGAAGGGCAGTCAGGCACTTCAGCCGCACCTCGCCTTGCTGCAGGCACAGTAGCAATAAAGAAAATATTTTATTAAATACCAATACTCATACTCAATCAGGCAATTACAATTGCAGTATTTATTATCTGTCGTGCCTTCAGACAAAATGCTATGAATGTAAATAATTTCCATATGAACAAGAGTTTATCCTTTAATGTAGTAGGTCTAGACTAACTCTTTACCAATTAACTAAACTACACTGAGAGCTTTCTTTACAACCACAATGTTATGGAAAAAACCTGACTGGTCTTGGACACAAGGGGGATATGGACAAAATAATGGAAAGACCAATATTAAGTCCTCCTACGGCAGAAGATTCTAGTGGTTTGAGGGTCTCCTAACTGGTATGTTATGGTATGTTTTTTAATTCAATTAGCTGGTGGAAAAAAAGATAGCTTTTGATAATCTTGGAACTTCTGAGGTTCTTGCTTGTCAAAGACAATTCAAAGAAAGTCCAAGTGTGACAACAAATTGTAGTTTTTAAAAATATTATGAAACATATAATGATAGACAATGATGTAAGGGCATGTGATCGCTGATTGCTTATGGCCATTAAATAATTTCATGCCTAAGAACATGTAAAGTTGTTACATGCAAACAACAAAGTAGATGTAACTGAAAGCTCTTTTGTGCCGTTAATTAATAATATAATACAGAAAAAAACATTATTTTCAAAAACAGATGTGTATTGGTGTTTGACCCAGCTCTGATACTAATGGCTAATTACCAAGCCAGTTGACAAATAACAGCCAACCTCTCTCTTTTCAGAAAAGTCCCAAGATCATATTTGAGGGAACAACCTACACACCTGTCCTGACTGGCTGTAAAGAATATTGCATGAATGGAAGGGTCACCATCACAGGTTTTACACCAGCAGCATCACAAGTGTTTCTGGAAACCTCAAGAGTCATCATTGTTGTCATACCCTACATAAAAATGTTTTCATTTGACTCACCTTGTCATGCATTGTCCAGCCAACATACTTCAGGTAGCTGTCGTTGAGAAAGGCATCACTGTACAACTTCATCCATACTCCAATCTCCTCAATGCAAATAGCTCGGATTTCAGCAATGGCATCACTAGAAAACCATGGAAATGACCAAAAACAAAATTGATGTCAATTCCTTTTTTAGTAACTTGTGATAACATGGATGACATGGACATGTCACAAAGATAGAGCTGTTCGAAGCAGAAGCCTACTTAAACTTGTCAACAGTCAGATGATAATATGTGGAGTCATGTTATTGTTGATAAACGTTTTACACAAGTGGGCGCCCAAAAGTCAAAAATCAGATGTTGTTGTTACAGATAAAATAGCACAGAAGGCACTTCATAACTAAGTTTGACAGCTACAGTAACATGTGAAAGCGGATCATGGCTTTTGCTTTATAAAAAGTACTGGTACGTACCGGTATCTGTGAACAAACACGCCTTTGAAAATTGCATTCATCATGTTTTCAATTTCATCTTGATTTTCTTGGAGCTGAAAAAAATTAAAATAAACACAAGCAGTAAAATCTGTTTTACATAAAAAAAGAGCCTGATAATTAATCTTCTTTGCTCTGGTCTATGTCACACTGAAACAAACAAACTGCAGCGTTTTATCGGCCCATAGACATGTTGTGTCTATCACTAACTGTAAAGCAGAGCTTCTAGTGACTTATGGATTTTATTAATACATATCATTGTAAAAAAAAAAGAAAAAAAAAAGTATTCTATAAATCCTTTATTTTTTGCCACAAATAACTAAATAATAGAATGAAATAGTATTCTTCCACAAAACATTTTAGTTCTAGTACCAATATGAATTATATTACAATTATGCACTCATAGGTGAGCGTCTATCAGGTATGACAGCTTTGAATGTGACCTAGCCAGTCGGAACTGAGCACCAGAACAATCCTATTTATAACGGGTTTTTTAATTGCTAGGAGAGGTAGCTTTCCAAAGAGGCGTAACCCTGGACTACTGTCACAAGTGTTAGGCAACACTGTATTCCTCTCACCTCTTTACGCTTCTGTAACAGTAACTCCAACCTGTCATTGGCCCGCTTTCCGATGACCTTGTTCCTCTCCGCCTCGTATTGTCTCTGCGTGTTGTCCATGTTGATGCTCAGGTTCAGGGCAACGTTCACCAAGGCCGTCATCAGCTTCATGGCTGACAAAAACAGCAAAGGTCAGTTACACACTTGAAATAAAAAAAGTTACCGAACATTAACTGCGTGAACATGCAGGTAACAGAAATGCAAAGCAGGAAAGTGCACTTCTATAGACCCCCTTAAGTGCGTGTCCTAACTCACCTGCTAGTGTGCTTGTGTGTCTAAACGCCCGGACCTGTGAGTCAGACAGGCCAGTAAGCAGCGAGATGACTGTATCCATCATGTACTCATCATAGATGATGCTGTACTGACACTGGCGCACCAAGACCCCAATGAACTCACAGAAGCTTAATCTGAACTTCTTCCACTGTGGCCCTGACATGGTTAACGGATAGTCACCACTGTCCTATTTGAAGATTGAAGAGGGAGATATTTGATTTAGATGACAAGGACATGACTCGGATTAGGATTAAATTTGCACATTGATTATTTCCCTTGACCACTATCAAATTGAGGAAAATATTTCTCAAGTTGGTATCTAGTATCCAAACAGATTTGTGTTAATCTATTTCTGTCCTATATTTCTCATATAAAATATGCATTTCAAACATGATCAGATCCCAAAACATTAGACAGCACCTCATCAAACTCCTCTGTCATTTTTCTGATGATCTCCGAGTTCTGCATATGTCTGAACATCTCTGCGCTCACAGCACCTGTGACCAGAGTAACACACGGGCAGCAGAGTTGCCGTATGAATTCGCTTTGAGGCCTAACAAATGTTATCATCTCAGACACGTAATCTCAGATACTTACCTTTACAACCCGAGCACTGAATGAAGAAGTTGATTAAGTCCAAGAGAGCGATGTCTCGATCGTTTTTGTATGCCTCGATCCAGTCATCAACAACAGACTAGAAAACAAAACAATAGCCACAAGACATTTTACCACACAGCTCTCCCAAATCAACACACACTAATAAATACGAAGAACCTGACCTAACCCCAAAACCTTTTACTGAAGGTAAGAAAACTGCAGCCTGCACATTTGAACATAGAAAATGGTTCTCATAGCTACGATACCAGCCAAATTGTTTTCATAGCTATCAAATAAGTCACAATTACCTGTGTGGCACTTTTGCCCATTTTAACCACCTCGAACAGGGACATATTCTCCACCCCATTCTCCTGATGATGGCCATTCACCCAACCACGCCCAGGAACCCTCCCCCCTCCCCCACCTCTACCCTTCTCTCCAAGGGCCTTCTTCCTCTTCTTGGCTGCCTATTGGAACAAAAAAGTGACATGACAAGTATTATTGTATTTAGGAGAATCATAACTGTAAACACAGCACACAAGCAGTAGTGAATAGGCAGTCCAGTTGCATGCATTTGATGGCTGAATATAGACAGTGACTAATGACTGATCAAATTTCTAGATCTTAAACAGAAACATTACACTTCCCAAGCAATTTCATTTGGAAAACTACTTAAACGTGGAGATTCCAAGCAGGACATACCATTCCTTTCCCTGCCTTTGCATTCTTGCCATCAAGATCCTCAAGGTCTGTGTCTGAAGATAACTGGGAATCGGCCTCTCTGTACACGGCACATCAAGAGATCATCACAACCGTAATTCAATTATTTACAGGGAATCAAAAGTCACACCAAAGCTGTCAAAAGTAATGTTCTGGCAGTCATATCCATGCAAAAAAGTACAAAGCATTTGCAAGCCTGTTTATTCTTGGGTGTAGACTGTTACTCACTGAGGAAATTGAAAATCTTTTTGCAAATCTTGGGCTGCTATCATTTCTTAAACATTTTCCAGATCCGCTTGAGTAGATGCTTCTGCTGCTCTGGATGTCAAAAATATAGCTGTTATCCCTTCAGTTCAACCTGAAATGTAAGACAATTCAGATAAAGAGTTTTTAAATGACTATGAATAGAGTCAATCAACATAGAGCTCAATTGTGAGACCTCAGGCAAAAGCAAGGTAGAAAACTAAGATGTTCTTCTGCCAGTTGTTAGAATCCAAAGATTCACCAGCCTAGCCATGCACAATACTAGATGGTATCAGCCATAAAGAGCCTATGTGATACGAATGAAGGCCACAGATACCAAAGCCCAAATACTAGCACAATGCTATGTGATGATGCCATAAAAAGGTTTATATTTAGATCAAACTATAGTAGCTCATAGCCTTTGATATAGGCTACTGCTTCTCTGCAGGGTAAAAAAACCCCATAGTTTATCTTATTAGAGACATTCTTAACCGAACCCCTCTGATGATAAGATACATTTACTCAAACAAACAAGCACTAATCACTAAGTAGACCATAAGAAAGAGTAAGGGAGGCATATGTTCTAGCCCCACACAGTAAGGACTTTTTTTTGGGCCAAGATATGATGAAGCAATACTCTCTAATGTGATTTTGTGTTTATTTTTATATTTTAGTCAAAGTCAAAGTGTTTTATTTGTTAGTTTTATTTGTCATGTGCACAGTATAACACAGGGTCATTCTGAACAGTGAAATCCTTGAGACATAGCAAGCAACAACTACTAGGCATAGAAAAATTAAGTTATTAAAAAGAGTCACGTGAAATGAAATGGTGAAATGAAATGGTGCTGCTTGCAGTGTACAAAACATTAGTAACACCTGCTCTATTCCTGTTTGCGTCATGAACTAGACTTACCAGGTGTAATCTAGGAACTCTTATTATTCCAGTTATTAAATCTGCTTTGATCAGTGTAGATGAAAGGGCTATGACAAATTAAATTCTTTATATACCTTAAAAGAGATTGTACATGTATGTAGGCCTATCTTTAATTAGGCTACCAGTGTTTTCCATTACAATGCACCACTGAAATTAGTTTTTTAGGAATGTCCTGCTTCACACTGATGCAGTCCTGCGCATCTACACATCAGAGCTGCCCAATACAACCAGTTTTCAACTGCTGGCCACTGAGAAGCTCCACTGAAGCAATTTGGGCTGAAAGTTTCACTCAAGACAACCTTGGTTGTAGCCGATGGAGAGGAGCATAGCTCATTCACACATTCATTACCTAAATTCTTCCAGCAATTCTGCAGATTCAAAATATAAACCTTTCAGTGACAACCATTACAGGCAAACACCATCCCACATTGGTGTGTAAATTCTTGTAAAATCAAAAACATAAAAGAAACACAAAATATTGTTTTACTCAACATGCCTTTAAGAACTTTGCTGTATATGGCTGTGAAATCTGACCATAATCAGGTGATTTTTCACAAAGATATTACACTATGCAATCGGCAGTGGACACCGATGATATAACCAACGCAATCTTTCTTCTAAGATATGAAAATGTGTGTTGAATATAAACAGTCTACGTTTAGTTTAGTTCGATCAAATAATTGCTTATGTTCCTTTTTTGCAATCCACTACATACGTTGTTGACTGTGGGAGTACAGCCAGGAGCGCAAAGTGATTCAGTGGAGTGAGATGATGAATTTCAGCGGGATCTGACTGATTCAATGAACCTGGGTCTGGGGACAAAATTGTTAAGGTTAGGTCTATTGGTTAGCTAACTTATAGCCAGGATACGAAATAGCAATGATGGCTGCTACGTACAGGCAGATGGTGATTTTTGGATGACAGTCAACATTTCAGATATAACGTTAGATACTGTCCGTGCCAGTAGTTGTCAACTTTATCAGTTGTCGCATGAAATGTGTCAGGGAAAACAACCAGTTTCTTCACACACGGTACAGACGGTGGTTCTTTAAATGTTCCTAGTTGTCAAGAGTTTAGCTTGTTTTGAACTATGACCCAAGATTGCGAGGGGCTAGATTATCGACTTGAGGACACTAGGTGGGAATGCGAGTATGGCCTGCACGCCATAATACGCATCATTGATCTAATAACTTTTGTATTGTCATATTTATGAATAGCAGGTCACAGTGGGCTGGGCTCAAGTTGTCAAGTCAGTAATCCTAAAACCAAAACACGCTCAACCTAAATGGACCCACACAAGCGCAGTCTTGGACTTCCGAACTACAAACAGAACTACAAACGTTCCCGAGGTTTGTCATTTCTGCCCACTCTCCTGTCTTCCGTACGTACCGTCTTCGCTATGACAGACAGGCAGCTCTCTTGCTAGCTAGTGTTAGCCAACGTTACCGTTAGATTTTAGCCAGGTTAATGTTAACTGGAGACAATGTCACTAGCTATATGTTTTATTTATAACGAAGAAACGTTAACGTCGGGCGTCTGACAGATTAACCAGAATAGCGGATATCAATGACAAACTCCCCGAATGCTATCCGCCATTTTACAACTTACCTCGTTTTTAAATCAAATACGGACTGAAACCATTCATTAATGATCCACACGTTGCTCATCTTGCAAAGGCGGTGCGCTCACTAATTTTCAACATAGATTGACATTTTCCCCAATATTGGAGTTTTGTTTTTATCTAGTTGCATTTGCTAGCTAGGGTTCTCAGGCTCCTTGATTGCAAACATAGGAAGGCTCAGTTTGTGTTTTTGTTGTAATGCATGCAATACAGGCGCCATCTGTCGGCAGCAGTGTGTACTGCTGTGGATGTTAAGACTGAAAGGCTGGCAAAACCCTTAACTGTCGCCCAGCATGTACTTTAATTCCTTAATTTCTCTGAGGTTCACAACTTTGTTGACAGTCTTATGCAAAACACGATACTATCGTTAATATTTGGGTGAACCACCTGCAGTAAGAAGCTAGCATCAATTAGACTGAAACAGGATCAAGACAGGGATCCACTAATGTGGGAGAATGTTTATGAAATGTAAAGTTACAGAATAACTCTTTTAAATTAAAAGAAACATGCAATTATTGTACAAGTATATCATAATTTACATTGAATAAATATTATGTAAAAATCAAAATTATGCATCATTCATAGGCAGCCTTTGTGCAAGAGCCATTTCACACTTATAATTCTGATCATGCAAAACAAGGGGCCAGCAAATGCAGTGAAATGAGGCATCATGTTATCCATTGTTTGAGGAGAATCCACCGGGAGACACTTTCTAAACTTCAATCATTCATGTTTAGCCAAATATTTGTTAGTATTTCTTTAATTAACCACTTTGAAATATTCCTTTATTACAACAGTTTACACATTTGTTTCTAGACATGTTTTAGGATAGACATTCTGTGTCTGATATGCTTTGAGATATGGTTTGCCTTTGTCTGGGCCTGCATTCAGTTTAGAGGATGGAACCAATATTGCAGTCTGAAAATGTTAGCTGCCATAATTATTCTGTTTTGTCAGAATGTTTCATTTAAATTCAAAACAAGCTTCACACATTTTTTTCTAATGGAAGACAGCATTTCTCCCCTAGTAGGCTTGCATCAGCTCTCCAGGTCCTACCTTTTGTCATGAACTAGATTCCAACCAATCACCTGAGATGAGAACTGCTTTCATTATGGAGAATCATTCAGACTCTGCAACATTGATGAGTTTCTTGGCAATGAAAAGAACACAGCTTCTCTCCTACTAGTGTTTTTTATATAGGCAAACAAATGAGGTAAAATTAAACTAAAAATGAACTTCATGGCAAATTACAAGGAGGCTGTCCAAAGGGAACAGTCTGGAAAGAGATACCTCTTTCAGAGTTGGTTCTGGAAACACATGGAGGTTGGAATAAAAGGGGAATCTATGGCAGCGGGTCGAGTTCTTACAAACAGAAACTATGACTTAGGACCTTCTCTCCCCTGGAATTGAAAAACACCTGTCTAAACACGTTGTGCAGTATTAATGTAGCTCATCTGACAGACTTGCTGGTGTTTGGTTGGTCTAGACCATCCATTAAAAAAAGCAGTTCAGTTTTTGCTATTAATCATTTTGTGAGTTATTACTTCTTGCTAATGTTGGATATCTTATATCTCTTCATAATCTAAAGCTAGAGACCAGGTAACCAGGGCTGAAGTCTGTGATGTTACCAAGACAAAAAAAAACCCAGAGCTGCTTCACTGACAAGGAATTGGGAAGTGACTCATTGTAGTGTCAACAGGTATGAATTAGAAAATGTACCCATATACCCCTGAAATCGCGCTTGCAATTGGTATGGTCGGCCTCGCATTCACTGTTAATAGAGCAGCCCCACAATTTGTCATTTAATAACATCATTGAAGATGTCCTGCCTTTTAGCACGAGAAGACACTCGTCCATGTGTACAAATCAAGAATGACCAGTTGAAGGTCATAATTATTAAATAATTCTTAAATAATCATTGGAATAATGTGAATTAGGTTTTTCCTTTAACATTTCATTAATATCATTATACCACTTATGTCATTAATCATGATGCATTAACATAGTTGCTTAATGGCCCTCTCTCTAATGGCATAGGAGCAAAGCCCCGTGATAATGAAAAAATAAGGTCTGTAAAAACACGATCAAACCATAAAAGACACACTTGAGAAGACTGAGAAGAAAAAAACTCTTTCCCTTTAACAGCTTTAACATTTTATTGTTCCATTGATTATATCTTACATGTTTTGTAAGCATTACCAACTCAAGAGCCGCCAACTGTTAGTAATTAGGACTAATTCTATAATGCATGTCATGTCTCCTTAATTTACATCAAAATGTATTTATTTGATACATTCAAAAGCCATTTTTTCATAGGGGAGTGAAAGATCAAACAATATGAGAACATGATGCAGTGCAGGTATCATGCAAAACACCCCAGTTACACATGAGAAGGAGAGAAATGTCTAGAGTTTTGGCCGGCCACACGTGGATAAGGGTTGGATTTTCTCTTTTGGTGAGATTCCTTCTAGATGAACAGGTTGAAGAAACTATTTACTGTCCCTTCAGGCGTCTCCTCCACAGCTTCACCCTCGCAAAAAGAAGGCAGGGTAAAGACTTCAGGGTCCTTGATCTCGGTCTCAATTTGCATGTTGCTGTGAGAAATTGACACAAAAAACGACATGGGCATTTTGCTCGTACCAAAAGAGCAGTCATCATGTGCGGAATGTTCTGCAGCAGCCAACAGATATCGGAGAGTTCTGAAAACCCAGTGTATTAACAGTTTTTTTTCACGTAAAAACCACCAACCTGAAAATTAGTGATGTTGTATCAGAATTGTAGACAATGCTCACGGGCAAACATCCCATGGTTGAAGACACAGTATAATGTGCTGAAATGATAGAGACACAAACAGACATCATTGTCATTGTCAAATTCATTTTGAATTTGGTTTTGCAATTTATTTTTCTACAACTGTGTCATTAAACCTTTTGTTTCTGCAACTGTCCCTGTCCATAGGTTGATCTTTAGTCCTTCATCTTCAATGGATGTACTCCCCAGAAGCATCTTAGATAGGAACTTGGCATTAGAGGGAATTTCCAGAGGATGCAGAACTGATTGCAAAGATTTCTTCTCGCAGCTCTGGTTTTTGCTGTCAATCTCATAGAATACCCCCTGTCAGACAAAACAGTGAGACAATACTGTTTCAAAACACAAGACTTGAAGTAACTTAGTTCAGTCAGAAGTAGGATTTTTTTTTTTTTTACCTCTTCAAAAAACATCAGTACATCCAAAGTCAGTGAAGTGTTAGCGCTGTCAGTCTCATTTGATTTGAACCGTAGCTTCTTGGCCAGAGCATCATAAACATATTCCCCCACTGCCTTTATGTCACCGTCTACTTCAACCTGGTTTCATTTAAGAACACAAATTGAGAGAAAGGGGTGTTTAATTTCATTACAACGAAAAATAAAACTCCTGGTCACATAAAAAAGTACCATTGGTTTTGACAGAAAGGGGAAACTCACCACTGACATGATTCCTGTCATATTGGGTGAATCTAAAACACAACAATATAAGTTAAAGGATTTTACAGAACTCAATACCCATACCAATACTACAGAAACACCTAATACATATTTATAGCTAACGAAAGCTTTCTGCTGTAATCTCAAAAAGCAAAACCGTTTCTGGTTAACAATTCAACTTATAAGATAGAAAACGCATAGTTAAATATAAAAAGAAATCCTGTCATTGGCTGAGACGAAATGACAACAATATGAGTTAAAAGATTTCAGGGCTGAATACCCACACCGATATCACAAGAACAGAGATAATATGCATTTCTACGTAACTAAGGCTTTCTGCTGTTATCTTAAATAGCAAAAGAGATGGTCAAACGGAGGAACAGTTTCTGGTTAACAACAAAACCAACTTATCAGATAGAAAACATTTAAATATCAAAACATGAACTACATAAGTAATCAAACGGTCTTACGGCATGGCTGGTGGTGGTCTGCAATGGTAGTGGCAGTCAAACACATAAAGACGAAAAGCGTGGCAGTTGCATACATTTTTCTTGATCAGAGAGTCACAGTCAGAACACAAGTCAGAGATGGCAAACAACTCTTAGCGCATCTATCTTTTAATGAAGTAAGTGCTGCTTTTATAGGGCTAAAGACCTGTGTATGTTAATGTAGTTGTGAGGTGTTGCGTAAAAATAACCAAGATGGTAGGACACGCAGACCCTTTATCCCTTGGAGTCCAAACACCAAGCACCTGTCTAAACATACTTGTTATTTCCTAGCAAGTGGTAATCCACACACAGTATTGTTATTGCAATCAATTTGGCCTTTTATGATTGTCCTCAAATGCTTTAATTTAATTTGTATCTCTGGCTGCTATAAACTGTAAAATGTCCTTTTTTTGGTGTGGAATATGAGCCATAAGAAATGTGGCTAGTTGGGATGATCCTGGGGCAACATCAAGGAGACACACTGGAGAGTAAATACACCAAAACTATAGATTTGCCTTTTATTAAATAGGAAAGTCAGTTTAGAACAGCTTCTTATTTACAATGACATGGTTGACAAGAGGAATAACTAAGGGCAAATTGAAAGGACAAATTAAACGGTTACGGACGTAATACAATGCATTCCATAAAATAACAATACAAATAAAGAGCAGCAAACAACCATATAAATTATACAAAAACAAGGGCTGCATGCTTTAGAAATGACAGAAGGAATAGCACATTCATGATCTTGAAAGAAAATATATTTTCAGAGATCAAGGCCTCAACATTGGCAGTAGCTGCCACTTGGTAATGCCATAGTAAAAGTCGGTGGTGAATTAAACAATTTCTATCAAAATTAAACCGTGAAGCTATCTCTATAAAGCAGTGCAATGCACTGAAAAGAGTCTTGGTTATTAGTGAATCAGGCAGGCCTCTTAAAAACCTTGACCCTTTTCTTTATTAAAGCCATCCAAGCTAAACAGAAAGGCTTTGGTCATACCAGGTCAATTGCACAAGCCAGGCCAGAAATGTGTTGTTGAAAGAACTGCACTGTGTCCAGCTGTCCTCTGTTGACCACAGCCCAAACCTTTTTGTTTTTTTAAAAGGGCAGAATTTACAAGATTGTTTAGTATAGTTTCATCTTCACATAAAGGTATTCCCGTTGTTTCACTGCTTTCAAGCAAACGACTAAATATCGAGGACACATGTCACAATTTATATATCTCTATGAATTTCTTTTGACCTTTCCCACCTTTGAGGTTTATTGCTAACCTGACACGCCAGATGGTTTGAACGCGATCTCGCGAATCCAGCTGCCTCGCAAGGTAAGTTTATTGCAGCCCCACAGAATTTTGGCCTGGTCAGATGTTCCTATCAATCCCAGTGGTGGATTTGATACCAAGGCTATTTGGGTCCTTGAAGAAAAATCTCATTGACAACTGTGCTAATACCTAAATTAATACTTTATACTACTATGCTACTATGGCTGAAGTAAAATCAGACAGGCATGATCTGTCCCTACAGTATAATCCCCATCTATGAAAGCGTCTCAATGTTTGATGTCCATTTTTCAGGATACCTTTATCTTTGTATGTACCTTTATCTTCAAAACTATCCTTTAATCACAACATTTATGCATCCTAAAGCAAATGGAATGAACATGGCCGAAAAAAAAGGCAGTTCATTAAAAAATGAGGAACTTCTTTGAGGTGGGAAGGAAATGCATAACAAAACTAAAAGTGATGCTTGAAACCACAAACGAGATAGAAAATGGAATGGAAGTATGTTTGCATCACAAGGGAAATTTAATGTCAGCGTGTGTAGTGAGTAGGGGAGGTTATGAAAATGAGGGAAGCCCTTCGTGTGTCAGATTTAAAAGGGGTTCTATGTGATTCAGAGTATCAACGATGATCCCTTTCCCCTTTTACAAACTACACTGTCACATTTTGAGAACTCAGCTTGTTTTCTTTTTTGTTTTGTTGGAGAGGAAGTATCAGTCTGAACCTCGACTCACCCGCTGACCCACAGTTTACTACATATTTCCTTTCTCAGTCCTTATTTCTTAATATTTATATTAAGAAATATGAATTCTATAAATATAAAGGAGTTTTCCTATACTGTGGACAATTCTTGCAATACAGTTGTAATATGACTATATATATACTACATGTTATTGAAACTATTTGTACTCACCATTCTGCAGTTGCCTTGTGAAAATATATAATATCAGTCATTTAAAAATGTTTACTATGGAAATTAAATTGTGTGTGCACACCACAATTGTGAATACCCAACGCATAATAAATTATCAAGACTCTCAAGTATTGGAATTTGTTAAGCCTAATGAATTACAGCGTGTAAACTCTAACCAACAAGTAATAAACTGTAAATCAAAGGACACTGCCATTTATGCATAGCTCTTCACTGGGCCAAAGACATTTGCGAGTACCTTTGAACCCTCGTGCTTTGTGATCACCACTTATGCTTAGCAACCTATGGCCATAACCCTGCAGAAGTGCAGTGCAAAGAAATAGGGTAGATCATCCTGCTTGCCATGCCAACATTGATTTGAAGCCTGGAGTGAAACGCTCACACCACAAAACAGGTAGGTTGAAACTTGTGATTGTACCAGCATTTATGGAATTTCAGTGGCATTGTGTAGAACTATACCCGAATTTTCCATTGTCTTGCAACTTCTTGCAAATGCTACAGACAAATGGGTTTTATGCCATTGCACTATGTGAAGGGTGCCAGCTCCAAACACTCCTGAAACCTATTGAAGCCATCACTCAAATTCTGAGTATGAGGACAATTTTGCAGTAGCCTGCACAGGCATTGCGCTTGCAAACATAATGTATATACAGTATATATATATATATACATATACAGTATATATATACTGTATATACATATAAAATTTGTTTTTCTGCTATGTACGGAGCATTGACGGGACTTTTTTGTTTGATTTTTATTGTTTAGGCTTACTCTCTATTATGTGCAGTTGTAGGAGTCTCCTAACTGAAAAGTACATGCAGCGTTTCTAATTCAACTTCAGTTGTTCTGACTGCATATTGTTTAGTGTAGTTGTGTTAATGAGAGTTGCAGCACAACAGCAGCAGAATAGTTTTTGTACTGTAAATGGACTGCGTGTTATACTGTTTGTCAACTTAAAGTAAATGAAAACTTGGAGTCAACCAAACAAGTGATATTGCAGAATGTAATGAAAACGTTGTGATAAAGTCTAAATCATGCAAGGAATTTGGATAAATGCATTCAATTTCTTAAATATTGAACATAGACATGATAATGGCATATAATGATGACAGATGAGGTGTTCAGATGTTCAAAATACTCAAGGCTACATCAAGATGGTCAGATTCCTTAGTTTTGTTTATGCCTTGAAAACTGGGTGATTTCCGACAGCGTATATGGGTATACGTGCACGCTTGCCAGAATGCTTTCCTGGGTTTACCTGGAAAATAGTGTGGTGGGAACCATCAGTATCTCACAGAACTGTTCGACCAAGCAGAATGTAAAAAAAAGGACCAAGCCTGCAACACTGAAGCAGACACACCCTTTACATAACACTGTGTGTCAGAAGTTAAAGTAGCAGCAGACTCCATTAATCAACCTCACTTCTCAAAAGTCACAAAAGACCATCCCAACCACATCCATACAGTACCACATAGCCATACCACAATGTCTTCCCAACAAAAGTATCTTTTTTGGTTTGATAGATGACCTGTTCTACTTTTATTCCACCTGGTTCTAGGAACCTCTTTTGTTTCCTCCCATGGTCTGTAATTAACTAATATTTATGGCGGCTATTTTATCTATTGGAACACTTCCTGTTGTGAACATTGCTATGGTCATTCATTGTATTTGGCTAGTTAAGTCCCTTAAATATGTAGATGTGTCTGTGAAGTGGGGCATAAACTTGCAAATGTGTGATTAATCCAGGAAAGTAGTGCACATCTTCTGCATTTTGAGGCACACATAGATGCATATAGCTGTGGTGTCTCAATTGATGGGCGCTGATTGGCTGAGCTGCAGTTTAGTGTCAAATGAAGCCCTAGAGCAGATGCAGTATGATGAAGAAGATAGCCTAAAGAGCTTGTTTGGTCATTCTGTCAATAAAGCCATCATATTCGTGGCAGACTCTGGTCTGTGTCGTTTTTCTTCTGAAGACATAATTTTCATAAACAAATAAAAAAAACAATAGCCTGGATATTTTACAGGTTATGGTGAAATTTACAAAATGGTGACCTATAGCAGCCCTTAATAATAGTTAAATGAAACAGTACTTAATCAAAGTTTTAACAAAAAGGCAAATGGGTAGCCCTGGCACAGGAAATGAAATCTTATTGATAAACAAAACTCTCAATATATGCACCAGCAAGGAGCTGTAGTGGACAGCTAATCACGAGTTTTCAATGTATTTAGAAACTATACTTTAAGAAATTTCAGAAGTAAAATTTTTGAAAGGAAATCTTGTTTTAAGGAAAGCTTCAAAGCTTCCCCTTGCATTTCATGAGGGGACGAGGAAAGTTAATTTAAATTGGCAATACGGACATAAAGTAGATACATATGGTGATAGTAGAATGAAAACCTTATTTTTCATTTGTAGGTTAGAGAGAACCTATTTGAGAACCTACTGTATGTATACTGTCCAAAAGGGACTACTACTACTACTACTACTACTACTACTACTACTACTACTTCTTTGTGCGTTTTATTTAAAATACATTTTGGGTGGGGATCTTTTGTATTAGATTTGGACTCAATTTGACCAAACTAAAAGGGATAATATGGTAGAAAAAATTAAATCTTCACTTTCATGTTCTCATTTGTGATAAATTGCTTATCTTACTGGCAAAGAAATGGAAACTTCCTCAATATTTATGTCATCTGTTGCTCAAATTCAGATGTCTTACACAGAATTTCCCTCTGCCTCACCAAAATGCATGTAAACAATCACAGTGTACAGTACAATGGCTAATCCATAGGCTATTATAACCTATTATTTTATAAGTACCCTTTATTGTGAAGTATGTGAAAAGCTTACTTATAGTCCTTGATTTTTTTCCCTAGGTGGTAAGTTTAGTGTAACTGCTTCAGATATTACTCAGCTACAGATCATGAGACTCCCGGTATATTCCCTTAATATTCTCAGTCAGTCAGTTACAATTCTAAAGATTGACAAAATAAAATGTTAAACTACTGAGGTACCGATTATAGCATTAACTACTAACTATAGCATTATAAATAGACAATTATATTGTGTGAGCAAATACCAAATACCGAGTACACCACCTAAAGAAAATGTGACTGTTTTTGGATCAAAGCATCCTCAGGTATACGTCTACATTGGAAGTCCAACTTAACTATTTATGGTATTATAGACCTACTAACAGTAGGCCAGCCTACCACTCCAACACATGCCCCTGAAAACATGCCCGTGTTGCTTATGAATACACCTCTAGCAGAGACAACTGAAATTCTATGTATTTTCTTGGCTTTTGAAAGTCAGTCTAAGTCTAAGAGACTTCTAGTCGTAGTATCTTACTCTGAAGTTCCTCACCACTGATATGAATCATATCGGTAGCCACAAGGAGCAATGAGAGAGAGAGAGAGAAAAGAAAAAAAAACTCCAAACCATGTCAGAAACTGAAAGCGAGAACAAGGAAAATATAAAAACAGTAAGCAATCCTTCAGTGCAGCATGACAACTGCGACTAAATCAGAGAGGCAAACTAATTCTACAAGGTAAGTCCATCTTGAGCATGTGGTTAATTTGGACAGGAATTTGATGGGCACTTGTAGACACGCAATGCTGCGATACGTGTCAATGAAATCCAAGTTCATAGCATTCGAATGTATTACTACACTGACAGCTTGGTTGGCCGAAAACAGATGACTGTAAAAAGAACAGGTGATGGCACTGGCAGTTGTCAGTTGCGACCAAAGTACTGCATTTATGGACGTGTGTAATGTAAGATAATTTGTAAAAAAAAATTATGTTTAATTTACAAAGAGACTGCTGTAGTTAGTATACAAATGAATACTAGCTGATCTTAGTTTTAGCTCAACTATTTAAGAGCTACATAATCCAAATATTTAATTACACATTCCAAACAAGTTGAGTATGCTATGCTCAGCACCCATGTCTAAGAAAAAAGGCCAAGTTAAATTGAAGCACAGGACAGGTGACAGGCAGGATACTTTGCTTCACTGAGCACTTGGGGAACTCTACATTTATACTGCTTACTGCTTTTTAACATAAATTACAGAATGACTTGTCAAAAAGATACTGGAGGGAAAAGTTTCTCTATTAAAAATAGGCCCAGTTCCAGTTAGTGATGTGAGATTTTGACAGTTCATATTGATCAGAGCTTTTCACTGGTTTGATTTAAACATTTACCCCAAATGACTTATTCATTGGGACACATTCATTTGTAGAGAACAATGTCATTCCAAATTAGCATTGGTAAACAGTCACTGCATTGGGCAATGAGTTATTTTCGGTGAATGTAGAAGATCTAAACAAAAAAACAAAATCTTTGTTCATTGGTGGAAGTCTCCCTGTTGCCACACAGGCGACTGAACAAAACGGTTTTCTCTTAGCTCTACCGAGTGAGTTTGAGGGAGCCAGCCCCCTAAAATAGAGTCAAACTGTCCTTGATGTATAGTGCAATAGAGAATGAGTTTGCAATTGTATCAGGCAGTGACAGTGATGCATTTTGATGTGCAATCAAAGTACGTGGTGGGGAACTCTGTAATCTGTAGCGCAGATATCAGGATTCGCCCATAGGTTGCAGGACTTTGCACAGGCAGTTTAGGGTGCAGGGGTCTAAAGCAAGAAAAGAGAGGAGAAAAAAAGCTCCCTTCCATACTGAATCCACCGAAATGTGGAGATGAGATTGTTCTGTTTCCATGGATATGCTGCTGGCTTTCAAAGGAAAAAAGGACAGTGTTACTGAGTTTCTTGCTCATTTCTGTGAGCATCGACTGTGCTACTTTCTGCAACGTTAGACTATTTCAAGGTCTGACCGAGATCCTTGCCACTCTTTACCCCATTATTCACTAATGTGAACTGAGCGGTTTACACTGTTCATCAGAACCAGAGTCAGAATCAGAATTGCTTTATTTTACCAAGGCATAAGAATTGTTGCAGTGTAGCACTGGCATGGTTAGAGATGTGCAAAGAATGTTAAGATTAATATATAGCAAAATATGCATAAATTACAGATGTGCAAAATGAACCTAGGTTGACAGAAAGTCTGCGATAGTTTATATTAGTGTCCGTGTACAGATGAGCAAGGTTCAGTCTGTTAGTCCAGGTTGGTGTGTGTGTTTATATGTGTGTGTGTGTTTGTGTGTGTGTGAAATGTAGAGTGAGAGGGCTTGGAGGGCCAGTCTGCAGGGCTTCAAGTGCTTCAAGAGTGCTTACTTTTGGAACCAGAAACAGCCTTACTTGAAGAGAATCATTTTGATTATTGATTTGATTAAATGCCAACAAGTTCTCACAGAGTTAAAACTCAATGTGTTCAGCAATTAAAGGGACCTGCTTTAGATCATGTATATAAAATAATGAGCAGCTTATAGAAAATGTAAAAAAAAAAAGAAGAAGTATAATGAAGTAAATGATTAAAGAAGTTAGAATGCAGACATTTTCTAAATAAAGTTTAAATGATGAGAAATACTTCATATAAAATATACTTTATCAGAGGTAATTTTGATTGAGTCAGACGAGGGCTCAATGCCCCGTTGGATTCTACATGCCTGATAGGTAGCCTAGCAAATCAGTTGTTAGACAACAATAAGTCAAAATGACAGCAGGTGATGGTTCACATGGATTTCAGTGATCAATAATTGCAGTTAGCATTATATTTTATTAAATTCCATTTTCTTTTAAAGTCTTTATGGACTGTATTTATGGTTAGCTTCATATATAAAAATATCACCGGTAGCTGAAGTTTCACAAATCCTATATCTCTTCCAGATGACTCTTTGGTGGCAGGCTCTCGTTCCCATTTTCTGCATCTTCCTGAGCTGTGTGGAGATATGCTGCGCTTCTCCTCCAGTCCTCCAGAGATATAATAACTCCTTTCGTCTCACCAAGCTGACCCGAACCCGAGTCCAGCAGCTGCTTACTAGATATGTGAGTGAACTCGATCTTTGGGGAGCTTAACTGGCCATCTGTACATGAAAAAACAAAACTGGAAGCCCCCTGCTACCCTTCGATTCCTATCACTCTTTAAGTCATATTATCTTATCTCTTGTTCTTCTAGAAGGACCAGGAGTTGGGGTTTAAACAGTTTGAGGACAGAAGTAGGCAGCTGACGGGCCTGCCATCACCTTCCACTGACTTCTACTGCTGGTTAAAGTTGAAGGTTTGTGTCTTTTATTATTAGTATTGAAATGGAGTTCCACCAAAATTGCCAGAATAGGTTGTTGTCCTGCAAGAGTAGATTTTTTTTTATTTTTTAAAACAACCGTGATTTCTTCAGTTGTTTTATGAGTTTTATGAGTCATCAGTTCCCACGAAATCAAAAGGAAAATGCCAGCCTACAGTATGACATCACTGACATGTTTAGTCTTGCAGAACAGCAGCATAAAACCCAATTTAGGTGGAATTCCCCTTTAATAATTCCATGCCTCACGGCATCAGAAGTTTTGTTGCTATTTTTAGTCATGTGGTCATGTTTTGCGGTGCATTCAGGACTGGGAGCGGTTACATGCTGCTTTCCGGGACCTGCACACCTACTGGGATATGCTGGAGCAGAAGAAGCAACAGCTGTGGAGGGAGCAGAAAGAACAGAGAGGGTCACGTAAGGCCAGGCGCAGGACCAGGCCCACCATCACCTTACCTGAGAGCATAGAGCACATTCAACTGGACTTGAGGGACCTCATGAGACAAGTCAACAGTCAGGTACACACACTCACACTTTCACTTCTCATTTCAGCAATCCACACACGTTTTCAAAATGTGTGACGTTTACAAAAATATATTGTTTTGCAGATGAGGCACATCAACAGTTCCAGGATGAGCCCGATCTCTCCAACTGTCTCAATGAACGCTCCCTCAAACGCCCAGCTCTCCTCTCAGACACCGTGGGACAGCTGGATGGAGGGCTACATCATTCTGAGGGATCTAGACCTCTACCTCATTAAGCTGGCAAGAGACTTCCTCCTGCTGGCCTCCAGTCGCAGCAGCACCCATGACTCACAACTCAAAAAACACTAGGATCAACAACACATACATGCATGCAAAGCAGACACACACGTACACACACACAAACACACACACACACACATCGGTTGCATGTGAGTGCAAAAGCTACATGCTGTTGAAGTTTAACTGACAAGATGTACTTCAGAAAAAATAATTATGATAACTGTGAACTACACCATTCAGTTAATATTACCATGAGCCATACACTGTTGTCTTGTCACTGTCTGTTGAAAGTGTTGTCAATACCTAATATGGGGTTGTCAGTTTGATGGGAATGTTTTGTTTTTTTACATGCAGGGTATTTCCCTGATTTTCGCCGTCTTCTCTAACTGCAACTCAGCAATAAGCTCCCAAAGCCGGGGATACACTTATCAACATCCTCTTTCCCCCAGCCCTCAATCTACTGCAGTTTCCAAAGATATATATATATACTATTTATTGACATATTTATTACAAAATATTTATTTAAAAGTGGTAACTATCTTATTTTACACAAATCAATTTATATTTGATATACTATACTGCACAATAAAGATTATGCATTTGGAATAATATGACTGTGTAATGATTTTTAATGTTTACAAAATGACTATCAGGAGTTATTGCAAAATTGTAAAAGATTCTTATATAAATGAATTTGAATTAATAATCATGTGAAGTGGTACCAGAGGAAGAAAATCTTCTTGCTGTTCAGTATGCTGTTTATGGTGGCGGTATCATACTATCTGAAGCAAACCAACAAGATAAAACAATAATAACTTCTGAGTGGCAATCCTCTGGTTGTCCAAAGCCGGATAACAACATGACTAGTTCCCAGAAAGAAACGCTGTTGGTTTCTGGAGTCATGTGCTGCTGAAGCCAGGGGCGGTCTGCAAAATGATCAGATTTAACACGATTAGAACGTTTGTAATGCCGAGTACACTGACACAACTCAGAATGCGAGTTCATTTTCCAGAATAATACTGACTTAGTTTGACCTTCTTCCCTCATCTTCCTCCCTTCCCTCCTCCTTTCCCAACTCATACCTCCTCTTCCTCCCCCTCATGACATCGGTACAGCCTCTGACTCACCACTAGCAGATGTCCTCTCTTGCCTTTGGCCACCTTCAGCTCTGAGCCCCTGGTGAAATCGATGATCCCTTCCTTCCCCCGAGCCACAGCAAACCTAATACTGCACACCAGACAAGACGGTAACGAGGCAGAACGTTACAAGGGGATAACACATTAAAAATAGTGATAGGAGAAGATGTAATCAGACAGAGGCCTTACCTGCCCTGACTAATGTTGACATGGTTGATCCTGCCAGCCATCATGGCAAGTTTGGTCACCACCTCCATCACATGATCACAGTGCAGCACCGCATCCCCCTGAAGGAGACACAAGCGGGCTTAGAGACAGCGTGGCCACTGTTGCCATGGCAGCCAGAGTTAATAATCATGACCACTGTGCCCTACCTTCTGCTTGTTGTCCTCATTGTGCACATGCAGAACAAACATCCCGTCAGTCAGACAACTCACAGAGATGCCTGTGAATGGAGAAAACGCTAGCTTGGTCTCTCTGTACTCATACAGAACACAATCATGGGCAGGCCTATTAAAGTTGGTTTTAGTCGAGATCGGAAACAAATGACGTGACATTTCCCTACATGCCCCCCTCTATCCTACTCAGGCCTGTCCGCACCTCTTAGCGCCGCGTAGTCAACCCTCTGCTTAATCTTGGTCTTATCCACCAGCACAGCAGAGGAGGCAGTGAGGAGCAGCTGGCGAGGGCGAGCCTTAAAGCCCCTCCTGTCATACTTTGTGACAGGAACGCCATACTGAGGAGAAAAAAAGGGAGGCAGAGAGTATGGTTTAATGCAGAGTAGTACATGTTTTATAATCACCACGCTGAAACATATTTAACCCTACCTGGACTTTGTCACTGCCAAGTGTCTGGATAACTTTGAGGTTGATCTGCTCATTTTCTACAGACAGAAAAAGAAAGCTTCAGTACACGATACGATTGATTTGGGATTTTTGTCTTGAAACACCTGTAGTGTTTAGCATGTGGGAAAATGTAGGAAAATGTGTGTACATTTGTGTGTGCACATGCATATATACTATACATACTCACCAAGCCTGGAGCCCAAAAACAGCTTGGCAACACTTCGAGGGTAGCTGTCTTTCTGGTCTTTGAAGATCTCACTGGCTACGACTTTCTGCTCCAACTAGTTTAGAAACATTGAGCAAGATTCAGACTACAGCGTGAAATAATAACCAAAGAATTTAAAACATAGGAGTGAGAGTGAACTGGTTTGTTAAACCTGAGCCAGGTCACGGCACCAATAATCGGCCTACCTGCTTCCTCCACTCAGGCAGGATGCTCCTGCAGTACTTCAACATCATGTTCTGCATATGCATCCTCCGCAGATGCTCGGACGCCTACATGGCCCCATGGAATCACACGGAGTCGACAATACAGACTGATCATTGGTATATAATATAACAGCAGATTTAATGACGCCTAGTGTTGAATTAGTAGTGAGTGAGTTAGGAAAGATGTGTGAGTAGGCAGAGTGACCCTGAGTGTGTGCTGTGCATATGGAGTGTCTGTACCTCCGTGAGGGAGGGGGGGGGCACCGGCCAGCCTTTGTCCAGAACACTCTTGGGCAGGTTCTTGCGCAGCCTTTTCAGGAAGGAGAAACGAACGTGGTCCAGGAAGTACTCATTCTCTGGACAGTATTCCTCGTGGCGGTAGATGAAGCCTTTTATGAACCTGAGAAAGAAAGACAGAAAGAGGAAAACAATGAAACTGTACTTGCAAAGTGCCCTAGCAAACATTCACATACGCACACACACAAACCCACAAAACAATAACAATGTATCGGTCGAGCACCTGCGTATTAACTCAGCAGCTTGTCGGCGCCTCCTGGCCCTTCTGCGTGCTTTCATCCCTCGCCAGGCGGATTGGATCACTATCACTATGCATACACATAAATACATATGTTAGAACCAATGCAAACTTCACCCAAAAATGAATGCCACATTAATGACACACACGTTCTGTCACGCCCTCCACTTCGACAGCGTTGCAGTGATGTGGTGTTTCCGAACGCAGCGGTGTGGTTTCTCTGTCTGTCTGTGTGTGTAGTCCGTTTGTGTATGTGTGATTCCAGTTCCTGGATTTGCAGCAAGCCTGTGACCTTCCACCTGCTGCCCATTAGTTCATTAGCGCTGCAGTATATCAACCCCGGTTTTCTAGTCACTCATCGCCATATCGTAACCAGTAGTACCTACGTCAGTTTTGTGTGCCTCCGAGTCTGAGTATTCCCGTGCCTTTGGCTTTGCTTAACCTCGTCCTCCTGTACCCTTCTAGTTCCGGTTCCCTGACTCCTGCCTGCCTCTCGACTACTCTGCCTGCGGGCCCCGACCATCGCCTGTCCCCCGGTTCTTCCAGACTGCTTGTGGTCCTCGACCATTGGCTGTCCCTCGTTTACTCTCCTGCTTGCTCCCTCGACTACTGCTTGGACCACCGATCTGCTTGCCTGCCCCCGCGCTCTTTGTGTTTATTTACTTTACCAGTGTCTCTGTGTCGTGTGCTTGGGTCCACTCATTTAACGAACCGTAACACATTCCACACGTGCAGTACCCTCCTCCTGAGGACGGCACTTTTTTTTCTGGAAAGTTTTTTTCGGTGGAAAGTATCGGATAGATAAGACTGAAATGTGGAATCTTGTGAATATCCGTTGTCACAAAAAACAAATGACATTCCAGTGCTATTCTAGTTCATTAAAACTAAAACTAAGAATTAAACTAAGCGTGAGTAGACGTGTTAGTGAAATTACACTAAAATTGAAGCGTAATCATCCCCAGAACTACGTTTCAGTTCCAGTATTTTGACTATTGTCATACTGTGAGGGAAGTGGAGTGAGAAATTGTCCACTCATGAATGGGTGCTGAGTCAGGACACAAAACTGCAACCACCCACACAAAACCACACAAAACCAAAAAAAAAAAAAAAAAATTGATGTTCATGAAAACTTTTAAATGAAACGAAAACTATTTACAGCCAGTGGAAACAAAACTAGGCTGGAATGTAAAAATAGAAATAAGGAAACCACAATAACCCTAACTTTTATGTTTTTTTTTCCCCCCTTGATTTGATTTCGATTCCACTTTGGAAACAGCCAAGTGTTCCCGGATCTCAGGGGGTGTATTTCATCAAGGAGGATTAAGAAGTTGTGAATGAATCCGCCGTGGGAGATGCCCTGACCTGCTCGTCTGATGCGTTGGTATTTGGCTCTCTCCCTGTAGCCTCTCCATTCAGTCTGTAGGGTTAAAACTAAAACAAAATAAAGAGAAACAGAAACAGAGGAAGGTTGAGTGGGTAAGCGTGGGCGTTGGGGTGAGATCCAATCAATCTTATCCTCGTGCTACTGTTTGGGTGATGGGAAGTCAAGAACTGTGAATCATCTTTTGTCATTTTAATTTCAAAATCCCCCACTAAGCAATGCGTATAATCCTCACCACGAATACTCACCAATAGCTGGCTTTTTGGCTTCTAGTGCATCCTCGGTGGCGAACAGAGTTTTTGGAAAACGTATGAAGATTTTTGACCTGCAGAGAGTAGGCAATCATTCTGATAAATACTGGTTAATATTTTCTTCCAAACAGGCAATTTCTATTTAATTTTGTTTAATTCTCGATAACTGTGGGCTTGTAAACCCCTTTGAGAGTGTAATGTGATGAAGGTTTATATAAATAAACTTGACTTGACTATTTAGTATGCACTTTAATCCAAAGTACATTAGAGTACAAAACATAAGTGTACACATTTTAACAATGGGTAGCCCCATTATTCAACCTCTAACTGTGGCAGTGCTAGATGCATGCTCTACCCATTGAGCTACACAGGACCACCC
>OMKK01042395.1:2049-21299 GCA_900302305.1 Polymixia japonica | reverse complement strand
CGGACCCCCAAGTACATTACTAGCTCCTCTCAAACCCTTTAATGAATCAACTGTGGCAACACCTATCAATATAGCGGGTGAACGATGCCTTGACTGCCGATACTGGACTGTAAAAAAATAAAAACTTGCAGAGCACACATCTGAAAATGCCTTTAATGGATGTATGACTTGCTTGATGAATTTCTTAAAGGGACAATGATTCATTATTCGCTGTGGTGTTTTATACATATGACAATTAAAACAAGGTTAACTGCAATGTCAATGCAAGGAAAGTGAATGGATCAATTGTATCCCTGCAACACACGATAAATGAAACTGTGAAACACGACACCGGCGTTTAAGCAGATCTCTCATAGACACCAATACCTGTACATGCATGTATCTCGAGTTACACTCTTGCCCTTTGCATTATAGATGATGTTTGTTCATTTTCCCTTTTTAATTATTCAATCTAATGAGGACAGACAATATTATATTAATCATCACTCATCTTGAGGTGCACACAAGTTAACAACAGAGTAGTCCGTCTGTAGTCCAAATGAAGATCGTATTTTAGGCCTCATTGGACGTTTCTGTGTTTTGAGTTGTTCAACATGGTGTAAAATCTCCGCTTCTGCCAAAATTCGCTGAGTCTTGAGAATTTGCCCGTTAGATATCCACTTGGCCACTGACATTAGCTTCTCAGTAGCTTCAGAGAAAGAGCTAGGGAATTACATTATAATTTATTGAGTGGACCTACTGCAGAGGGAGCGGGCAGAGTAAAACTCTCTTACCTGTAAAGTGAGATTCTGTGGCCGGGAGTGATTTACCGAGGCGCCTTTCAGCCAGTGTGCTCTGAATTATACCAGACTCATAAAGAGCTAAATGAACAGTTGCAAAAATGGAATCTTCAGTGACAAAATTGATTCTCCACATGTATCGATGTTGAATATATTAAGGGAAACTAATTGTGTTATATATGTATATGTGGAGAGGCTGGGCGGCCGTTCAGTTTCACTCTCCACGGAACACGTTGGAGTGTATGAAAAGTCGGCTTCTCCCCAGGACGTGGCCCTGTAAACTAGCAAAATAAACACTCAAACAGGCTCTGTGCGCGCCGCTGTCTTTTACGGTTTGCGTCTTCGGACTCTGTGTGGGCCCCGTGGCCCCAGAAACCAAAGCTCCCTCTTTCCCGGTGCGTGCTGAGCTCCACGACGTGTTCAGGGTGATATAACCTCTGTCATCTCTCATGCTAGATAGCGTCCTGGATGTGCATCGGCTAGTATTAAATGCGGTGTCCTCTTTCCTCCTGGTTAGATTTTAGCCATACTGCAGGCACTCAGGAGTACGCAGGGAATTTTCTATCTGTATTTATTTGGCTACTATAATACACTTTAATATAAGACTTTTTAGAACTCTCGATTATCCTGACAACCAGTGCAAACACCTTAAGGCTTTAAGGGTGAACAGCAGGGATATAACTCACAGTCCTCTAAGTCTCCTCTGATCCCATCAATTAGGCTGCGAGCTTTATGGAGGGCTTATGCCTTTTGTCCTTTACACACTAAAGCCTAACTTTATAGGCATTCGCATAACTTGACTTTGACACGCTTACAGTCTCTAAGTCTCAACTGACATTTGTATAATACAGCCCATAATGTGTGATCAGTTACAGGGACTGATAAGAGCGGTAATCAGTTTCATTCTTTGGAATTACGTGCACAAAAAAAAAAAATGCATTCACTGCCTTTGTTCTTTCTGAACACGCTGAGCTAAAGCTATCTAATAATAAATGTGGCCTTTTTTTCCATTCAGTTTTCGCATTGATAATATTTCAGTTTAGAATGTTAATTACAGAGAATTGTCCAAAGATGTTTTCCATTAGAAAGACTGTGTCACTGAGTGAGTGATAATGTGGGATACTTCACAACGCCGCCCACAACTAAGTTGTCGGCCTTAGAATTTGTTTGGAAGTCCAACGATGGACTTGATGATGACATATTCAACTATATTCATTTAATGGTAATGGCTGAGACTTTGCACCACTGTTGGTCTTCATTTTTGTTTGAATAAATGATGCACTGCCAGAGAAAATATTGCCCTCTCTGATTTTCTGCAGATAGTTCTGGGTAAAGTCCTTATTATTGACAAAAACCCTGGACATAGTTGCTGCTGAACAATGTTTCATTACACAATATGTCTTTCCATATGTACTGAAAAAGTATTCTTTTGTTAAACACAATGAATGAATGTTAACTATTGTGCACATGGTATTTACTCTGTGGGGATATGTTGTGTGGTTTGCCATGCAGTCAAAGAGAAAATAATTGTTCCTGGGGTTAACAAGGGTTAATAGATGGAGTTGTAAAATGATAATTCCAGCCCATATTGGACCTGGACCTCATTTTCCTATCTTTTCCCATCATACCAATTGGCTCTGACCAGAATTTCATCAATTGCTGTACTTGCAGTCTGAGTTGGCTAGTCTGCAACACAATCCTACAGGGAAAAATCGCCCAAAACATGTCATACACTCATCCAGCAATGATGCATGCGTATTTGAACTATGATACCCAAGTCAGATTCAAGACATTTCAATGTTTATTGGGAACTAGTAGTGGCACATGAATACCAGCAGCCAGCTAATAGTTAACAAGGAAGTTACCAAAACAAGGAAGTTAGCATCAAACAACCAAGCTATCATCAAAACTGTTACAAGGACATACAGAGGACATACAGGTGTGTATTGTATGGAGCCAGAATAGTGTCAAAGTCATCTGTATCTGTAATTCATAATGCACAAACAAATGTAGAGCAACTGTATTTTGGGATTGGTTTATGAGGTTTGCGATGGTATTGGAGTCTAGCAGTCCCAGCTAATTCAGACTGTAAACAAACTATAATGAAACAATTGATAAACTTTTGGTCAGAGCCAACTGGCATGATAGGAACAGATAGGAACATGAGGTTCAGGTCCAATATGGCCAGAATGAACCTTTACGTTTGTATCAGTTAAACCAGCTGCAGATAAGATCGTGATTTTGGCGACCCCTTGAGTTTCCTACTGGTATTATTTTTATGTCACGGTCGCAAAAATATGCCAGAAGATTTACAACTAATAGTAGCTTACAGATAACACTTACTGCAAATTGTAGCCTATTGTGAGACGAGATTTAACTTGCTAACGGGAAAATCGCAAAAGCACGATCCTCTTCCTGTTTTGGTTGACATCTTTTGTGCCATAATTCGATCTTTCCATTTTCGCAGGTTATTGTACTCAGTGGCACATTAAATGTACTGAGAACGTGAGATTTCTAGGGAATCTTAATGGTGATGGCAATTAAAATTTGTTTCATAACGATATGTTATAGCAAAAAATGCTGTTTGTACTGGCATGAAGCAGCCTGCCTATTTCAACTGAGCAGTCACCAAACCGGCTTCGCAGTCTGTAGCTGAAGTACAGAATTAATAGAAGAGCCTGTTCTTCACACTCTGTTTGGTCCCTGTGTTGAAAGTGTACAATGTGGGATAAACCTTTTCTCTTCTTGAAAAGAATTTCTGTCCATTAGTCTCTCTCAGAGGCTCTCCTTAGCCATCGTTGCCCTGGAGAAAATCTTCTAAAAGCAATAAGGACAGTTGGAGTAAAAGCATGCAGACTGAATATCGTCTTTCTACCCCACATATCCCGGATAAAAACAAATTACTTCCTGTGTCACTCAAGACCCGCCGCTTTGACTGAGTAAAAGAGTATGGTCTTTTGGAGAACGATGAAGATGCTGTTGTTGAATGACGCTTGAGAGTAAAACCAGGCAAGGGAAGTACAATAATATCTCTGCTCACATGCACTGTACTCCCCATGTATGCGTGTAAGGCCATTCCTGGCACGTAACTATTTACTACTGTATTCATTACTAGTCAGAACTGGCCTAAAGAAGCTAAGTTCATCCAGTAAATGAATAATTCCTCCACCAAGGTCCACGCTGCCCTGCAGTTTGTGCCCCCTAATAGACCTCTTGCATTATTTAATACTGGGGCCACCATTTTGCCAGCAGGTATCAAAAGGGCCGTGAAAAAAAGAACATGAACACAGGTTTTAAATGCGGGCCTGAGTTCTTGGCAAAGGTTAAATGTACTGTTTTTACATGTCAAAACGTCACAAGGCACATTACGTCACTATAACGCAATGCAAATGGGTTTTTACAAGTTAGTTCCTCATCAAGTTGTTGCAAAGTTTAGCAGCTCTGACTGCAAATGTTTGATCATCCTTGTTCTATAATTTAGACTTTAGACGAGTCATGGGAGCTGTGTCTATAGATCTTCCGCTCTGCCCCTGTACAGGGACTTACACGTTAAAAAATAACATGGCGCTCGGTTAATAAATCCTCTAAAAGACATTAATAAAACATTTAAATCGGTTGTGAAATCAACTGGAGGGAAATGTCAGGTGGCTACAATGGGACTTAAATAATCTCTCAGTTCGAGTCCGAAGCCTCGCTGATGTCTGAAATATCTGCAGATGAGAAGGAGCTTTGCTGCCAAGAATACAGACAGCTACAACAGTCAGGAGATTAAACTACAATGAATATTTTTTAATTAAAAAAAAAAAAAGAACAGAAATTATCTTATTTTAGAGATCTTCCTTTACCAATAGTAGTGTGACTGATAACACAGTAATCTGATGGTACTTATGTTATTGTAGTTTAGATTAGATCGGCTACCTTATCATTGCATACGCATCATACAATAACAATTACAATTGCAAAACACAATGTATTACAATATATACAGTGCTCTAACACTGCACACCAAGAGCCCAATCAGTTTGGGCAGAACATCGTTAAAGCCACTACAGAGGATTTTTGCTTATGTAAAGAAAACAATTATGAAATGCATTTTGATTGCGTATTGTAATGCTTATGGAAGAATGACATCATCGCCATTAAGATCGTTTCCATAGAAACCTCAGGTTAACTATGCAGCTGTGTGCCGCCGGGTACGATCTCACACAAGGAAGTGAATCAACCGAAACAGGAAGGGGCTCTTCTGTGAACATAGTGCTCTTCTTTTGACAGTCTTGGTTTCTTTTTTTCACCGAGCGTTGTAAACAAATGCGTGTGTGTAGTTACTGGGCTTTGAAAAAAAAAGCAGCAAAACAAGCGGCTTGGTCGTCTTTGTGACAACGATGTAAAAAAAATAATACCACTAGGAAACTCAAGGGGGCGCCAACGTCAAAATCTAACAATCTTGTCTGTATCTGCTTTAATATCCAGCATTACTTTCTATGTACGTAAACCTTCAGATTAGTAACACAGTGGATCAACAGATTAGTAACTAAATTGATGAAGAGTTTGCCAGGACAATAAATCTGGGGCCAATTAGAGCCACAATTGAGGTTTTCCACTTCTAAAAATGGAACATTTCCAATGTTATTCTTCACAATTCTGTCTGGATCCCTGTTTAACAGTGTCAATTACTACTTTTTGTTTTACTTTTATTTGTTTTGATTCTAGTTGCATTTTTGTGTATCAAAGGACATTTCTAGATTTTAGTTCCCTGTGGAAAAGAAGAAGGTTTTCGCACATGCTTTGTAGACTACATGCCGAAGGACTATGCTGATTATTTTGTACCCGACCTTTAAAGTCCATGTTCGGCCGTGTTCTGTCTTCCAACAGAGCCATTATGGCATCATCATCATCATCATCATCATCATCATCATCATCATCATCATCAGTGCTCTAGAAAGCAAACCATGTTACGTTAATATTGAATGAGTGAAGGACTAACAGTACCTTGTTTTCATGAAGCCATCAGGAAACACATTCTGTCCCAAATGTGTTTTTGAGTGTAGATCACATTTAACATGGTTGAAGGTACAGTAAATATAGCCGTCCATTTTTAGGAAGGTAATTTTTGTGTGTGTGTGTCCCAAATGTGTGTTTAAATGGATACACTTGTGTGTGTGTGTGTGTGTGTGTGTGTGTTGCTTTCCTGCTTGTTTGTCCAACAGGCAGTGCATACTCTCATTTCAACCGAGACTGAGTCACTCAGATGTGAAATCAAGCTTAATGGAAAAAGAGGGTCTGTGACTTATAGATCTTGAGCATTGCCAAACGTAATGTAAATTCAACAATTGTATAGATCATATTCCAGGCACTTACAGACTCACAGCACCACAATATATCCATGTTAATGCTGACTTTTTAAATCAAAGTTATAATCGTGGAGTCAAGATAACCTTTCTCTATCCAGGGACAGTTCACCAAGTAGACATACTCATTTCCGACAATGTCCCGCTTGCAAACTTGTAACTGGAAGCTGCCCAGTATAACCACAGCCTTCTACCGTACACCACTGACTTACTCAACTGCAGCCAGTGGGGTTAAATGCTTTGCTCGAGTAAAATTATTCACTTTCCTCACTTACGTTTCCTTAAACGATTGAATCATCGCGTGGTGACAGATTTCTCCGTTAGTCATATTTTTCCATCCGTTGGTCATATTTAGTGAGGACATAACGTTTTAATTGTCAATGAGTGAACAAAGTATACGTAGATTCAGCATTTCAGGAAGTATCACGTTTGAGAGACATTTTGTTTCTACCATTCGTGGAACCGATAGAACCCAAGACCTGCTGGCCGGAGAACGTAGAACCTCCAGCGTCAGTATATGTGAGAATCGTGTCATTTAACTTCAGTGCAGTTCTTAGCTTACGTTTTCACGTTACGTTGTTAGAACCAATATTGTTTAGACTATTTTAATTTTCTTTTCGTCAAATACATAATTTTCGAACGCATCTCGTTTTATTAAATCAAGAGTGGTCATTGCGTTCGAATTTAAAAACTGTGGTTCGTAAAAAAAACTCTGGGTACCTGCAGCATGTGAGGCGTCAGAATCCAGCTTGTTTTGAACTTGTTTTGAACGCAGCTTTAACCAATACATGATTTTTGTTATAATAAACAGCCTTACATTATGACACTGGTCATCTCACAACATGTTGTCTCGGAACAGATTAAACTGCCAGTTATTAAACTTTTGAACACTCGCGTCAAGCTGAAGTCTACAGCGAGCTATTTTTGTCGTCATACGTGTTCCTCCACATGTCAGCACGGAGCCATGATCAACCTTTCAGTTCCCAGGGTCAGTTTGCCCGCGATGTTCCAGAACTTCCAGGACAATATAGGATCTGCTTCTCCTTTAAGACGGGCTTACACTGTAAGACGAGAGAGATCTTGTCATCCGACGACCTCTGACCTCTGCACGACTGAATCGGCAAAACGCGCCGTACGAGTGACTCAGGATGTAGGTGACCCACATGTGAATGACGTCTGAGCGATGACACTAATACGACCTACAACACTATGACCTAATGCAACGCTGATACAGAGAATGTATTTGTATTTACTCTGTCAACACGTTATTTTATTCCCCGTTAATATCAGTAGGCCATCGCGGGTGATGATTCAGAGGCATTTGGTTATAGTGTGGCTTTCCACACCTTCAGAGCTGCGTTTCTATCGATATCGGGTATAACACCGCTCGCGCTACGCGACATCCGACTAAAATCCCGGAAACGTCCGAAATTCATTGGAACGTCCGACGGCTCGTCGTATGTATTCGTCGCAAATCGTGCCAAACTCGTACAGCGCAAGTCCGCTTTTACCACCTTCGGTCCTACTGTAACCCAGAGTACCCCTCCTCTAGTAACAGGTACGCTCACTTCAATGACTCCAGCAGTCGGGTTAGCAGTTCAAACGCCGTTACAAGCAGTTTTGTTCATTAAAACCGAATAATTCTAAAGCTGGTCCGCCTAGAAAAAGATGCTGAACTAAAAATGACAAAACACACCGAGGCAACAAGACAACACAGACCAAGAGAGGGGTGATGTTGAGGTTAAACACAACGTACTGCTCTTACCTGTAACGCTAGCTAGACCACTGCGAGACACCTCACCACAATACTATGTGCCACACCCACAGAGGGACCAGCGTTTAATAACAAATATTACAACGACTATACAATTAAGCTATATTAAAAACATTTAGTGGATAATAATCAGTGTGTAGAACTGCTATCAGAGGAACGATTAGCTTGAAATACACAAGACATTACGAAGCATAGTACATAGTGCTGATGGCCAGATTCCTCTTATATACTGTTTTAGGTCCACAGCCTTGGAGCAGCACGCCTGCATTTCCCCGTCTTAGGAACACTAAACTCAAGAAACCACAATTAACCACAAAGTTTTTCATAATTACAAAATGGAGAACATCCACCAACATACCTCAGAGCGCCCCTTTAACCCATGTTCACTGTCAGCTGCAGTTCATATGAACAAGTAGTTATTAATGTTTACCCTGGGTGGCTCCCCTACCAATAACGTAAATCATCTTTAATCACGAACATAACTTGACAAGTAGTTAGGTACGGATCTTTTTAATCCTCCAAGCATATAACCAACAGCAGCACGGCTTGAAACAAAGGGATTATCATACCCGCAACGCCCTCCCTTAAGATAAGCCACAGGTGTGCCTGGAAGGTCTGCCTGGAGTTTGTTGGGTCCTAAGTCCCACCATCGACGCTACCGATGCGCCTCTCTAACCCCACCTCACGTACAGCACATAGATTTCAATAATTAGTCCCCCCCCCTCTCTTGTTAAAGGTGAGCTAATCAGTGAAATCACCTGGTCTCGTCTTTGGTTGGAAGGGACACCTGCGTACTCTTGGCCCTTCATGACACATGATTGGTGGCCACTGGGTTAGATTCTTATCGAAGCCAAACAAATGAACAGAGGCTGAAATGCAGAGCAGGTGTGCTTCCTCAAAAGCCTCCTTGGCTGTGGGTGCTCAGCTCCAGAAAAACACTCGTCGAGAAAAATCACCGCATGAGTGGAAGTAGCAGCACTCCAAAAATAAATAAAACGCAAGACCTTTGCTTCAGATTTCCATTATTTTATTGCGGGCTAACGCGTTTTCGGCATGAGCCTTCATCAGAGCATCATACAGAGTGATGGAGTCAGCCTCATTTTATAATGCAGGTAAAAACAATCTTCTACAACGTTAAAATGAGCAGGGTCTGGATCCATGATTCTGATTGGCTAGTAAGCGTCACGTGACCTCCATTTTGCGGGGGACCCCACAACAGTGAGATCTAGGCTACATTCTAGGAAACACCACGTTTTGACAAGAGCAACTGAGACACAAGGAGAGCCGGATTAGAGATCAGCACAGACAGCACAGCACTGTAGACTCAGACCTAGGGATTCACAAAGTAAAAGTAAAATAATATAATATCAGCAGCAGCAGGCTTGTATGGGTCCACATGGTACAGAATCCAAAAATAAAAGAACATGATTGGACAAGTTCAAGGTTCAAGGTTCAAGGTTCACTTTATTGTCCCCTAGGGGAAATTGGTTTTGCAGTAGGATGCAACAGTAAAATACAACAGAGAAAAGTATACATGACATATGACGTGGACAATAACAGTAAAACAGTAAAACATTAAAACATTAAAGACAACAGGAGTTAGGGCAAGGGATATACCAGGTCATAATGCACAACAACAACAACAACAAAAAAACAGCACAGATATACAGTATGTCTGTTCATAAGAAAGGTCGAAATGAAAAGTCATCATTGAGTCCCTTGGGTTGCGTGGTATCTAGTTGGTAGATCCAAAACATCTCTCTTTGGGTCAGGAGTTTGGGGAGGTTTCCCCCTCTAGGCGGAGCCGTGACTTGTTCTATCCCTACAAACCGGAGGGTGGACGGAGGACCGTGGTTTGCTTCAAGATAGTGCTTTGCCACGGCATATTCTGCGTTTCCTGCGCGGATTGCGGTTTTACGTTCAGAGATGCGTAGTTTCAGATGTCTTTTTGTTTGTCCAACGTAAGCTTCATGACAAGGGCAAGTGAGCACGGAGACAACATCGGCCGAGTTACAATTAATGACGTTTTTGTGTTTAGACGTTTTTCCAGTGAGCGGGTGTTCAAAGAACTTACAATCAGAAGTATTGTTACATTGTGCACACCGTCCACATCTGTAGTTGCCTTTTAATGACAGCCAAGTGGAGCGGTCAGGGTTGGAGGAGGAGCGGACCAGCGCATCTCTGAGGGTTGGAGCTCTTCTACTTTATGTGTAAAATGAACAGAGGCCTTTGAGGCCAGCGTGGGTCTGTTTCTGCTCCAGAGGAGACGCTGGTTACTCCTGTACTATGCTTAAAAAAGAAGAAGTATTTTTGTTTGGATTTATAAGACTTACGTCAAGTCACTTTTATTTATATGGACACATTTAAAAACGCAAAACCTTTCCAGTCGAGGCAGATGGATTAACAATATAAGTATAACAGGAATAAAAGGAAGGAGTTAAAAGGGGGACTAAAAGAAAACATACGGAAAATAAAAGCACAAAAGCAAAGAAATACCGGATAGGAAACAAACACATGGTAACCAAGGTAAAACTGATGAAAAATAGAGTAAAATGAATAATCCATAAAAGGCGAGACGAAAATGTAAAAAACACAGAAAACGACTCAGACTGAACTAAAAGCAAGAGAAAAGAAGGGCGCATCTTTAAATTAGATGTAGAGCTGTCAGCGGGAGGGACGGGAGACTCTTCCGGAGCCTGGAGGCAGCAACAGGAGCAGCCCCATCAAAGCCCGGAGTTGGAGGCGTTGCGAGGATGACCTAACGACCTCAGTGACCTCAGTGACCTTGGGGGCAGAATATGGAATTAGCAGATCGTTAATGTATTGCGGAGCTAATCTTGAGGAGCGATGTGTTGTTTTTTCTTTGTTCCGGTTAAAAATCTAGCAGCTGCATTTTGAACCATTTTGTAGTCCATAAAGGGGGGAATGGCTCAACAACCATATACAGGGAATTACAATAGTCCAGCTGAGAGGTGATAGCATGGATAACTGTTTCCAGGTCCTTATGAGATTAAAAAAAACGGCTTTCATTTGGCTACGGTTCTAAGCTGATCAAAGCTGCCCTTCACAACACTAATGGCTTGTTTGTTAAAATTCAAAGTGTCAAAGAAGACATTTTTAATTACATTGCGCAAATTTGCAGACACGAGTAACAGCTTATAATATGGCTTCTATGATGCAATCATATTTTCTTCTCTTTATATATAAATGGTGTCTTGCTGCATGATAACTGATAAAAAATGACTATTTATACAGTACAATGTTATTGTAACTATCATAAAAAGCATATTTTTTCCTGAGATGATTGAGAGGATAATCCAGCCAATGACAAGTTTGCAGCAGCGTAGAGAGCATGTGATTGGCTGTAGATCTTGGCATAAGGCAGATAATTAGCCAAGAACAAAAGGCAAAGTTTTCAGTGAAGTTTTACCTGCAATGTTTCACCTTACACAGGTATTTCCATCGCAGTAGAACAGCGGCAGAAGTCCCAAAATCTGTAGCTTTGCAGGGTGAATAACCTGCTAGTTTCTTGTGTAACCGAGAGGAAGTTGTCCAAAACCTCTGTTGTGGTCGTTTGCTGGGACCTGCGGTGGAAGATGCTCAGTGCCTGTTAAGGGCAGTAACCCAAGAACTCACTGAAAACAACACGAAATATGACCGGTCTAACAAAGTCTCCATCTTTGACTTTTCAATTTGATATTTCATGTTCATTTATTACTGGTCAGGAAGCTAGTGTGGACCTGTCCTGATGGGAACACTGGGACAACCTGTAGGCAGGGGCAGCTGCAGGATTGACCCTATCAAGGACAGAGAGCTTCCCATGCCTGTTTAACGCCATAAAATGGGTCATTGAACAGCTAAATGGAGTCATTATGATGAGCAATTAAAATAATTCAGCCCAAGACTCCCAGACTGGCCCTTTTCTCTTCAGTTTCATAGTATTTTTTGTTGTCATGGGTCTTTGTTGAAAGGCAGCTGGCTTTGACCACCTAAACTATCACCTCTTTCAGCAAAATGCAAATATCAGCCTTACCAGCCTTTTGAATTTCATGATGTATTGTCCTGTCATTAGTTGAAACTCCAGCCGTTTTGCAGATTTCCATTAAGCAATTGTTCGAGATTGAATTTGGCTCGTGCCCTTCATCTGATTCAACATGTCACACATTCAGAATCACAAGAGATGAGAATATATAACAGTTTCATTAGAGCAAGAGTAGTAATATGAATATTAATAATGCACTTATCTAAAGCTTGTCTTATGCAGGCATCAATATGCATGTATGTAGGTGTGAAAACCGCAAACCCTCCTTTGATGCAGCACTTGAATACTGTAGAGATGTGATAAACTGACAGCACAACATTGTTTGAAGTTCCAATAAAAATGAATAAAGATGGATCATGTCCCTCTGGGCGGCCATGTGCAGCAAGCATTATTCATTTTATGAGGAGTTATTAAGATGATAGAGACAAAAATGATTTTTGATTAATTAGTAAAACTAACTTCGGCGAGGCCAGGAACTGAAACACAGGATGCATTAGCATGTGTCCGTTAGATAAGATTTAACGGGCCGCTTCAAGTTCACCAGAATGAAAGTGAGTCCCTGTTCACTCACATCGCAGACTATGCATTGTTATAACCGCGGAGTTATCTTTTCAACGTGCGCGCGCGCGTGTGTGTGTGTGTGTGTGGGGGTCGAACTCCACCAACATGCGCAAAGTTGTTAAACACAACCCCTGTTGATGTCAGCGTTCTGCTGTAATGTATCTCTGTCACTTATTTCTCATCAGGGTTCAAGAAGGAGGATCAATGAAAACGCACGTTGGACCCCAGAGATGCTCTCAGATGTTGAAAACTCTACCTTATTAGACCGCAGAGGTAGGTGCAGGTGCCAGTAGAGTAAGTAAAACCCATAAGAGGATCACAGAGGATCCATTGTTAATCCACTGGGGCCACAACACACATGTAGTACAGCGGCAGAGACGAGGTACTTACAGGCCGTGTCGTCTCCGGACCCTCCGCTCTCCATTTGTTTCTGATGTGCATATTTCACTTTGTAAATCTATTATTCAGACGTAAACGTTTTCCAATTTCAACCTCTATTTCCTCATTTCCATGCTTGAGTGTCAAGCACTGGCAACGCTAATGATTAATGAGATTAAAAAGACTAGATAAAATCATAATGAACTCCTTGTACTTTTTAATGAGTACATCCTAATGGCGGCAGCAGAGCGAAAACTGTAGTAAGTCTCTGGCTATTTTTCATGATGTGGAGAAACATTTAGCGGCGACCACAAGTGTAAGTTGACATTCCGGCTTTGTGGTTTAAGGTTTCTTACAAAATCATTGTTATTCTCTACCTGCTGTATGACTTTGGGTGTCCTTTACTGTCAAGGCAGACTCTATGTTAAAGTATTATACAAAGTATATAGTAGCCTTTAAACATATCTTAAAATCTGCACGATACATAAATATTTGGTACAGAATTGTTTTATGTTATTGTAATGCGGCCTCATCATCTCGCACAAACCGTTTTTCTCTTCAGTACATTTTTTTCTGTCTTTTATTTGATTTTGTTTTGTACTTTTATTATTCAATTTGTGACCATGCAAGAATGGTTTCCTTTAAAGATGCTGCTCCCCGGGACACCGGCTTACGTTGGCACACTGACAGGAAGTGTGCCTCAACAAAGGGACGTGGTCTCAAAAATGTAATCATGATTGATTGGCTCCTTGTTGCAATCATTTCCAAATACAGCGCTCCCTTGTTGCTTAACTGACTCACTGGCTGCTTAGCAGGTCTGTCATGTAAACAAAAGCAGATGGGGTGTTGAGCCGAGTGCTACACATGTCATGCTTGAAGAACAGGATTCTGTTCAAAGTCAACACATCGCTCTTGCCATTGTAACTGTTTTGAATGGAAAAAAAAGTGGACGATCCCCAACAGACCCTGTTAGTGCTGCTCAGTCTCATCCGTGTTCATGTTTGATTGTCTTTAGATGTCTAAATGTCTGTGTATACTTATGAAATTTAATATTTAGCTTCTCAAATATGCATGCTTTCATGTAGTTATCGCCTCATAAAATTTAAGGTAAAAGACCAGAAACGGCAAAGTGTGAGTGTCTGGGTTTGGTCAATTATCAGTAATATGTTAAAATCAAATAAAAAGTTTAATTATCACATTGTATGGTAAGATATAGTATAATTGTGATGGTCTGAAAGCTTCCCCTCTCTCTCTGTTTTGATTGTGCCTCAGTGATGTTGTTTCTCTCTACTTCCTGGTCTTTGTTTTGCTTTGACGGCCCGTCAAACGGCTTCTCCCCTCAGCCTGTCCATCAACACGTAGCTCCTCCTCTCAGCCTGCAGCCTCAGTCAGAACACAGTGCTTCTTCTTTTGGTTTGTTATTATAGTTCACTTCCGTAACTCTATAGTGCCGATCTTACTGATAGAACCTTTAAGATTTCAAATATTCAGATCTAGTCCACAACTAAATTGAGTACCAAATGTGAATAACAACACCTTATTTATTTTTTATTTATTCCGTTTATTTCTCAGGGACAGTGCATATTAATAAATATGACTGTAAATATGCCAGAATTAGCCAGGAGACTAGTTTTCATCTGTAGTCCCTGGACAGGTGTGAAGTTGGCAGCTTAACGTCAGCCTCAAATCAAGACGCAAGTTTAAAACAATAATCATAATGTAAGGCGTGCCAGCTGCAATAAAAGCAGAACACAGACGTGAGCAGTAATAAAAACAGGGCAAATTACGGTTCAACAAGGCAAAATAAACAATTACAGAACAGCTTAAATTACAGGAAAGCTTTGCAAAGACAGATATGAGCAGAGACGGACATAAACAAAGACAGATATGAGGACAGGACAACAGTAGCACTAAAGGTAAGTCAAGCAACAGGACAGTTTAGCAGAATGCAAGCTGTGTTGACAGTCATTTGGCAAATGATGATGGCATCTAGCGCTGAGAGATTCGGTGGCTTGTCAGCCATGTTCGTAACCGTCTAGAACAGGAACAGGAAGTGGCGGTAGCTGATGTGGAAGCGTTCCATTAATGTGCTGCTTTAATTGAAAAGACAAATTGACTGAAAACAGATTTTCTTAGTGGGATAATGCAGTTTCCTCTTGTGACTCCTCTTGCGATCTGATCTGTGTTTACTTGTTGTCTAACAAAGCAACTGAGTGGGGGAGGAGCCATGCCACGAATCATTTTATAGATGAGACATATATTGGCATGTTTGATCAGGTTTTCCCAGCTCAGAAGGTTATATTTTTACAATATGTTACAGTGGTGAAAATTATTAGATTATTGGTCAAAGGTTTGTTTATATAATGATTCCAGCGGCCTCAAGGATGAACTACTTGTCTGTGACCAGCTTGTTAAACTGAAAGTTAGGTGGTGATTCCTTCTGAAATGTGCCAGGTTGTACTTGACCCTGAGATTTGAGTCTATCACGATCCCAAGAGATTTGAATTCATTCAAATATCACCTTAATATATTAACTTAATTAACTACCATAAAAAAAAAACCTCAAAATAAAATCAGATTCTGTTTATCGCGCTATAATGACTTGTTGATCTTGTAATCATACAATTCGAAATCATATGAACATTTACGAACATACACCGAAAAATAGCAATATTTGATCTGCCACCCAATATATAAATAAAAATCACGGTTCCCATTGTGCCACCCTATTAAACATGTGGGCACCGCTGCTTACGTCACCAACCATTAATCACAACGTAAAAAGCGTGTGGGTCACTATAGCCTACTTGTAGTTTTTATGGTTTAACTTTATATGCAAGAGAGATGTTTTCACACTGACTGTTGCTTTATTGCACAATATGAGAGCTAGTTGTAAAAGTAAAAAGACAACAAATAATTTAACAACAAATAAAATAAAAGGCCATAATGATATTATTCATGGGATCTGCGGTCGCTTATAACCTTGCTGTGACAAAGGGAAGAGTTTCTTTATTGTTCACCATGTGTACGTGTATATTAATTATATTATAAACGGTTGACTGGCCAACACCTTACCGCATTCATGAACTTGTGCAAAGCTGTTAAAACATAACCTCTGTCGCGTTTGACAAAGGGAGGAGAGGCTGACGGTGGCCTTCCCAGTTCAACGTGGTCATTTTATTAAAGGCGTTACCCCCTTTTGCCTTTTAACAGCTTGTCCTTGTACAGCGGAGCGCAAGGACGCTCTTATTGTTTCTCCAGAAAAATCATCATCAGAGGTCCGTCTTCAGGGGAGCAGAAACAGGGATTTGCGTGTTAAAGTGAAGCCAAATTCACCCAGATTGTGTGATATGGGATTGTGATCCATGTTTGGCAGATTGGAGCGTGAGCATCACATTTACTTTAAGTAAACACGCTGTGATTTATTATATTATAAATGCAAATATATAGCTAGCTTAGGCTCTGCTTTTGACACAGACTCATTATGACTACGTTTGCCAATAAAGACTGAAGGAGGCTATTCTCTGTGTTCACAGTGCTTGTCAGGTCACAGAATGTAGATTATTAGAACGTAGTGCATCATCATTCCAATCAAAATCAATAAATCAGCAATCAGTAGGACGATATGGAGCCAATATCTTAAACATCAGTGGTGGAGAATTATTATAGTTAATCAAATTCATTTTAAGTGAGAAGTTTGCCTCTGCAAAAAAACAGGACAATAGAACAGTTTATTTGCATTTTTATGTATGTATGTAATGTATGCAAATTACCAAGATTTTATGTGTTTTCATTCATAATGTATTCAGAACTGCATTCATCAAAATCGGCTGGTAAAATGAACAACGTTAAAACCAAAACTACTTTTGTTTTGAGTTGAGACGGTGAGACTTTGAAGTTGTTCGTGTCATCTGAGAAAGGCGTGTTTGGAGTGACTTCAAATAGTTGAACACATCAAATACATGTTTGAGAGTTGGATCAATTGAATGACTTTGATTTAATCCTCCACTCTCTTTTAAGTTTGGCCACTGGGGATCCTCTGTTCAGCTCTTCAAAATGATTCTGCTCCACTAATTTCCAGGCTGTACGTAGGGACCCTGCAGCTAAGGAGCCAATATATGCAAATTATATATTGTCATTCTGAAACATTGGCATCTTCAATGAAGAAATGCAAGAGATGACAACTTGAGGACTGGATTGAGGCCATTGTAGAGTATTAAAATTGAAATAACAGACCTACAGTATATGTCAGCTATTTCCGAGCTACTGATGAAGCTTTTGTGGAAGTTCAATAAGGAAGATCTTTCCCTCACGTTCTCCCTCGTTCATTCAACTACTTGGTAACTTTCCATTACGTCATTTCCTGCTCTAAAATGTTCCTACTCTTTCAAATCCTCTCTTTCACAAATTCCATGTCATCATTTCTTAACCAATCATGTTCATTCACTTCGCTAGTAGCCTATCGGCTTGCGGATGAGGAACTTTAAATATCGTTGCTTCTGAACCTGTCATTCTGTCTTTCAGAACGAGCGTTGCGCAAATACTTACGTGACAAGAAGTCCTGCGACGGTCATATATCAACGCATATTTAGATATATCGTCTTGTTATGAGGCGTTCTAACCATGTCTGATTCTGATGGCGAAATCACTGAGGAGCCGACATTAATTCCATGCAATATAGTTTATGACACTGCATCCGCTTCATCGGCCTGCTGCTCCAGACGCAAAAGACTTCTCCAGTCGCTTCACGGCAAGAGCAAGGCAAATTGGCGTTACATCAACCGGAGGCGCAAAACGTCGCTCCAGCTCCGGGGCTCGATTTATCCCAACTGCAGGAGTTGGCCAATGTCAGCGATGCTAATGTCACGCATCCCCAGGCTTTACCATCGATCCACGGTTCTCCGGCTCTGGTCTGCACAGAGGAACCCAGGCCAACTAGAGGGCGAAAAAAGAACCAAGAAGTCGTCTCCACCTCGCGCTCCTCAACCAAAGCGGGGAGCAGCCGGCTCTAACGAACATCATCATCAGGTTAACGCTCAGGAAAGCTCTCTGGTTGATTCCAACCTGTCATGACCACCCTGCAATCCATCAATAACGGGTTTAGAAGCCCTGGAAAATGCAGGTGCCTCCTCTTCCATGACGCTCGCATATCCTCAGTTTCCTCACATTCTCCGGCCTGCGCTATCCCTGCTCCTATTGCTATGGAGACCATACATCCCACAAGCTGCCGATATCTCTGGCAGATTACGAGCAAAAATCATTCAAGGTAAAGATATTAATCTCGTCAGTCTGATCCTGCCTTCTCCCGAGTGTGATAAAAAGATTCCTACCAGCGAACAGTTCGCAGCGGTTCTAAAGTCATCTGATCCTCGACTGACAAGAGATCTAGCCATTAGTGAATATTTAGTGGCTTTTGGTATATATCGGGATGTTCTGTGTTCAGTGTAGAGTTAGATGTATATTTGGCACTCACAGGAGATCTCAATCTTAAATACGGAAAAAAAACATTTTTATCAACATCATAAAGCACTTTCCAGCAAGTCGACGCTATATACTGTATATCTCAGTATAACAATCGGATTAACTGATCCATCCTGGACACGGAACTGCTCGTTCTGTTAATTGGAGGTCAACGAGCGCTCTCCTGTGCCACCTGTGGTAATTGTGGACACGCAGCCTCCCTCTGCCCAAGCATACCTTAACAAGAAGCATTCCCTCCATATTTAACCAGGCATCAGAGGCATTTTATTGGATTTTGTTAAACAAAATAAGATTGCCATCCGTTCTGCATCTACTTGATGATTTCTTACTCCCAACGATCATCCAGGTTCATCTCTGTCCAAACTAAAATCCACTTTCTGTCGGCTAGGTATTCCTTTGTCAGACGAGAAAACCATCGGTCCAGCCACTAGTCTTGAGTTTTTAGGAATCGTCCTCGATAGTTGCGAGATGAAAGCTTCTCTTCCGATGGAGAGACTGCAACGCGTTCGGGGAATCGGTCATATCTCTCCAGCGGAAAACAAAAAACACAAAACGCCAATTGCTTTGTTTGCTTGGGCATTTAAACTTCGCAACGGGCGTCATTCCTCAGGGCCGCTCCTTCATCTCCAGATTACTCGACCTAGCCTCGTTGGCGCCCAGTCTTCTTGACGAAGTGTCTCTAGATGAAGGGTGCCGATCAGATTTAAGATTCTGGATCCCATCTGCTTAATGTCTGGAATGGGGTTTCTTTTCTTTTTTTATGATGACATGGTACATTTGTCAGATTCTATTCAATTGCGTCTTTGAGCACTTGGAAAAGCGCTATATAAATTTGATGTTTATTATTATTGTTATTATTATTATTATTAATTGTTTTACGGATGCGG
>OMKK01042394.1:0-14389 GCA_900302305.1 Polymixia japonica | reverse complement strand
TGCTACAAAATACAGTATAGTATACAGAAAAGCAGTTGAGTGTTGGATTGTTTTTATATACCAAATGAATGTCTATTTGGATTTCAGCAATTCATACCACATGGAAAGGTCAGAGGTCAGAGATCTGAATACATTTGCTCTGTTGCTCTAGAATCACTGCACCCTCAGCCTTTTGATCTGACGCTGGGGATAAGAGACATTCTCCAAGCTTAGATTTGTTGATAGTCTTTGAAAGGATGCATATGTCTCACTGTGTTATAAACCCCACAGGGATGTAACTGGCCAGACTGAGATTCAGATATTCTGAGTATAAACACTAGTGCCTATAAGACACAGAGGAGCAGAGCAGAGCAGGAGGATCCATAGAAGCTAATGATGAATGTAATAGCGTGTAACAGAGATGTACAACCAATGGCGGCAGATTGTCACAGACAATTAATGTCTCCTCAGCACTCTCTGTTTGTTTGCTTCCCCCAGGCTTTCAGCAGGGCTTAACTAATGGTATGGCGGTCAAGGACATAAATTGTGGTTGACACCATGTGTGAAACGCTCGATTACAAAGTGCCCGCCATTGTTCTTTTGGCTCCAGACCTGAGAGCCTCCTGCTCCGAATGCATTATGTTGCTGTAAACCAATAAGATCCAAACTTCACAGGAATAAGGACAAGCAAGGTTCTTCAGGGTGAAGGCTGGAGACAGATTTATTAAGCCACTATTACTTCATGTCTTGTACAGTATAATATCCACATGGCAAAACTGTATAGTAGCTAGTATATCTTCAAGAAATTGACACATTATTTGAAATTGGCTTTTCAAAGGCGTATCAATTTGCATTTCAAAATGATTAAAACCATTTATAATCTTGTTGACTTTGCTAAATTCATTAAAGCTGGCTTAGTGCTTGAAATATGAGTCTCTAATTTACCGCAGGTTAAACATGGTTTATCTAGTGATTTCCACAACTATTGCTCCAAGTAGCAGGAAGCTCAGCAGTGTCACCAGGGCTGATAAATAAAGTCTGCTGAACTGAATATCAAAAACAGTTTCCCTTTTCATTTTTCCATTTTACTCCCAAGGCTGGAGTAGTTATTCAGAACAAAGTGATACCAGATAAGAGAGAGGTTAAAAGACTAATCTAAGAAATCAGTGGGAAGTGTTGACTTGACAAACAAGCAGTTATCTCAGAGGAGGAGAAGATGTGCGAACACCTCTGGGGGGCTTTAGCTCCAGCTAGCTAATGTTTCTGCTTCTTCTCCGGGAGCCGTTTTGGCTGATGTTTACCTCGTCCCTTTCACAAGTCAACACTGACAAAAACAGATAGTTAATTTGTTGTCATGGTAGCAGTCAGTAGCTATACTTCCCTAGATTGTCTAATAGTTCTGGCAATGACTGCAAAGCAGTCCTCCTCTTCTTCCACCTGCACTACCGTGGTACTACAAGGTTTTTATGCGCCATAAAAGGGAGCAGGTTGTGTACTTTCTATCTACTGGGCAAGACATTATTGAACATCTCTTTCCAATCATTGGCTGTTAAAGATTTAAATGATGTACTGGGCCTTGCAAGTATTTAAATGCTGGAGAGAATAATATTTTCTCTAAGAGGGTTTTCAAAAACAGATGCAGAGATTTTTAACCACCCCCATGATGCTTCTGTAGGACTATTAAGCTGTTACAACTTAATTTTGCAGCACCACATGAGCACTGGGCTTAATGAGTCTTGTTCTCTTTTCGTCCATGTCAAGTTTTATGATAACCCCTCCATTTCACCCCGTGTCTCGCAGTGGTTTGTCAATGTGTAATGATATTCAGAGAAAAACACAGTGCAGTGTCCAACTGTGTACCATTTAATTCTGTCAAAAACTTAAATTGTGTGTTTATGCATGTGCGTGTGTCAAATAAGTTAAAAATGTGCCCACTCTAGGCCTAATCATTTCATCTCTATCTTGGGATTCGTTAGTTCTGGGGTAACTTAAGATGAGTGAAGAGAATGGAGTGGTGTTTGGATGCCTGGCTCCATGGTGAGAACACTTCCTAACAGCAGCAACCATGCTGAATTGTGGTTTGCCGTGTGTGCCTGGGTGCATACGCTCTTGTGTGCCTGTTTATGTGTTTCCAAGGGCTCTTCTTATTGACTGCATGTTGCAGACATTGTTGTCTTTATTCCAAAAGAAAAACAGCTCTCCTCCTTTAATGCCACACTAACCTTTACGAACCCCAGTCCATAATATATACTATCTTCTCTCTCCCTGGTTCTACCCAGACAACAAAGATTCACTCTCAACTCTTCTTCCATTGTTCTCTTTCCTGACTACCTCCTCTTTCAGCTCATTCTCTCCTCTCTTCCCCTCCATGTCTGATATTTTCTCATTTCATTACCTCTTTAGCTATTTTATCTAGCCTTTACTTCCTCTAACTTGTTCTCTCCGTCTCTACCTCAGTGAGGGGGATTCAGACACAGACTCTGAGGTAGAGGACCGTGTGGATGGAGTGAAGTCTTGGCTCTCCAAAAACAAGGGTTCCACCAAGAACCTCTCAGATGACGGCAGCCTCAAGAGTTCCAGGTCAGTCAAACCCAAGGAGTTCTGGTCCTGATTCTATCGTTGTTGCTTCAATAGTCATTACTAAGCAGTCTAATTGGACCTTTGGCTGCTGTTAGGACACAGTGACCCTAATGAAAGGGTTTACATGATTCTACCTAGAGAAACTAAAGAGAAACAAGGGGGGTGTTATTACCTGAATGTGTTCTCCAGCCGCTTTGTCTTCATCGTCACCACCTCCCTGCTAGATTTATCGACATGCCCAATGGCCAGCTGGCATAGTCTACCTGAGCCTCTCCTTGAGATTAATGGATGTGTCTGCCAGCTGACAGCTTCGATTGCCCTAGATTTGTCTCCTTACTAAAAGATTTAACTCCACTCGCTCGCCTGAGCCGTTCTCAACTTTTTTGGGAGTTTTGAAATCTCTTTACTGTGTGTCCCCACAGACATACATCTACCATCTACCATCTACCTAGCCCTCACCACCTCCGTTAGTAGGTTGTCTGTTTAAACACAAAGGCACACACTTATTTGGGAGACATTTTCAAGTAGCTTGCTGAATCCCTCAGAGTCTGACTACAGTGAGATGCTTGACTGAAATCCTCTAACATTTACAGGCATAAAATTTTTTAAGATCAATATTGCACACTCCATGGGTCAATATAGCACTCATTAGAAGAAGCTTGGACTTTGCATAGAGGAATTGATTACAACAAGCCAATCCTGGCCATATTCTGTTATCGGGCCAATTCATGCTCTTTGGAAAAAATTATTTAAAGGTCCTGTTGATAGTATTTTTACGTAGATGAATAATTAAGAAAAAATAAATAAAACATCCACGGAGCTTTTAGAAAGGTGAGGAATAAAAGTATTGCTTTTCCTAAAAAAAATATTATGATTGTGAATTAATCATTTAAAAAAATGGGTTGGGTCCAAAATGTATGTTTACTTTATCTCTGTGTAAGATGTCTGACGTTTGGTTCCTGCTTCTAGCAAGACTTATGAGCCAATAGTATAACGACGTTGGTATCACATGGTATCTCTGTGTCGTCAGTGATCAAGAGTCTTAGTAGTTGCCAGTTAGCTATTAACTAGCTTAGCTTAATCGTTTGAACAACAATAACCCATAAAATTACAATTCGGCATATTTAGACAAAATAAACAACTACCAACTACTTAACTAATGTGTTGTCACCGGTTAGTTTGTCAAAATGTGAAAAATAACAGCTTCAATCCCTGAGGAGCTACGGGAGCATTAGTGACGGTTGCGTGCAGTTTCCTAACATTATAGTTCCCTCAAACAATATATAACAAAGATACGCACCAGGGGGGATTTAGAAGTGGGTATACGCAATACTGACTGAAAAATAAGTAGGTATACACCGTATATCTATACCCTGCACTACACCACTTAGATGACAAGATAAACGTTACATAAAGATAGATAGCCATATCCTCAGATTACCATAGATTACGTTACATGACACCACTACTGCACAAAGTAACCTACATCTATAGCTAATGTATAGCTACATGTTGCAAAATGAATTCATTACTGTACCATGAAAGATCCATCACTTGACATGACTTGACGTCTCACTCCACTCGACTATGAAACTAGGAACTGGCAACCAGCGGTGTTGTGACGAACGGCTGAATGTTGTCAACAGCACCTTTAATTTAGTTTCATTACTGTAGTTTGTATTAAAGCTGAAAATACTTGTTAGCAGTCTTTTACTCCTGTTTATTTTTTTCATTGCTGTACTTCAATTCTGTTCAATGTTACTCAACATTCCTCATTACATTTTTTTTAGAAGCATTTTCTTATTCTCTCCCTTCATTTCCTTCCACTTTAGTCACAATGATGTTTTGTTTCTTTACCTTTTGCTTTCCCATTCTCTTCACTCCTTTATCTTTTCCTTTCCACACCCATTTGTCTCTAGATTTGCTGTAAACGTAGATGCAAAGGAAGGGAAAGAATGGAAAGAGGCCAATAAAGACGGCAAGGAGGTTGAGCCTAGCAGGCCTGTGTCTGTGATGAGTTCTCTTAGTTACAGAAAACGCTCCAACCTCAAGGACTCAATTGGTGGTAAAGGGGATGACAACTCCCTTTTCAGTACCCTCAAGGAGAACTCTGAGTCACAGGATTCCTCCTTCTGTAAGGCTAAACCCAAGGCCTCAGATCCCCAGGTTGATTCTTATTCAGTCACCTCCTGGAGAAAATCTCAGGCTGGAGAAGACTTAGATGGCCGAGAGTCGGTCATTTCCCAGGCCTATTCCGAGGCCACCAGCAGAGCCAGGAAGGGCATGGATAGCCGCTGGGGAGACTTCGACAAGGAATCTACAACTTTCTCCGTTGTACCAAGTCGAGCTTCCACACGTCGTGGGTTAAGCCCAGAGGACGACACCAAATCTACCCTCAGTTTGGGTCTGTCCAGCCCACTTGGACGCCGTAGAAGCACCTCCCGTGTAGATGAGGGGAGAGTTGGGGAGTCATTGTACAGAAGCAGCCCGAGTAGCCCTTGTTTAAGCAGACGGTGTGGCGGCGGCAGTCCCGGGAACATGAGCCGCTCTGATTCCCGTATGTCACTAGCACGCAGCTGCCGCCTGAGTGAGTTTGATGTTGATATTGACGATAGGCGAAGTTTGGCCTTCAGCGAGAGGTCAGCATACAGTCCTCATTCCTCCACAGGACGCAGTATCTCCATGCCTCCGCCACAAGCCAGATCATCCACTGGAGATAATGACCCAATGGATACTTCCGATGTCAAACCAGTCAGTCACCGAAACTACCTCGACCCTGACCTGGAAAAAGCCATCAATGAGGTGCTGAGCTTTAAGCCTATCAAATTCAAGCGCACCAGCCTGGAAGATTCCGAGACCGAGGGAGGAAAAGCCAGGAAGGACGATGATTGCAAAAGCATCCGAGATGCAGATAGTGATCGTAGGGGCAGCAGTCTGCGACGCTCTGCATCTGCTGTAGACTGCATGAGACCCTCCAGCAGCATGAGCAGTCGCAGCATCCGGAGCCGTCACCACGGTAGCAGCAAGGGCAAAGGTAAGAAGAAGAAGAAAAAGAGGAGCCACAGCTCTGAGTCAGACAGCTCTAATGATGGCCGCCACACCAGGAGCAGTTCCAAAAGGAGGGGCAAGAAGTCCAAGAAGTCCAGGAGAAGGGATACATCCTCCTCTTCCTCCTCATCTTCTTCAGATTCCAAGTCTGACTCTGAGTCCGAGTCAAGCTCCGGCGCCTCCACCATTTCGTACCGTAGCTCCAACAGCGTGAAGAGAGCCCCGGGCCGACAGGCCTCCAGCCCAGAGGGAGAGGGTGACGCCGGGCCACCCAGTGAGGACCAGCCCCTTAACAAGAAAGATGCGAAAAAGAGGAAGAAAAAGGTGGACAACCTGATGATGAAGTACTTGTACCGGCCAGACAGTGACTGAAGCAGGCAGTAGGTGGATGCCTGGAGTGTGTTAAGCATGGTGTGATTCTAACCACTGGAAGACAATACTTGTTCCTTAACATATAACATGCCTTCAATTTAGTCCAACTTCTTTCTGAAAATTCTAATGTGTCAGTTATATTTTGGATTATTCATCACCTTGGAGATATTGACATGTCTGTTCACTCCACATTCTCAATTTCCAACTAAACACTGGTAATAGAGTTTATTCATTCACAGTGGCGTCTCTTACAGCAATTAGGATTATGTCTGCTGAATGATAATTATTGTGACATTTCCTTTCACTGCCTTAATGCCATTAAGACTTTTGTGGAAGACTCACCGGGAGAGGAAGAGGCTTAGGCTTGTTTTGAATTTGATCTTCATAAAGATTAGTTTAGCGGTAGGGATGAGAAGCAGCATTCACATGGATGTTACACTGCCACTAATTCCTCCTGAAACATCTCTGTGATTTATAGCACAGAAAAGGTAAACATGACGTCATCAATTAAGAGGAACCATCATAGATTTTTCCCTCCTGTGTTAGACTCCAAGCATTGATTTACACCAACTAGCGAGTTCATTTAAGATGCATGATTGACTGCGATCAATCCCCGGTTTACAATATTTAAGCAGCATGAATGTTGAATAATGTTGAAATCCTGGATAGATTGTAAGCAGACGGATCATTGAATTGGGATTTTTCCTGTTCTAATTCTTTTAGGAATTTTGTGGCACGTTCTTGGAGTAAAGACAACTTGAACGGTGTTTTGATTCAACAATGTTGTGCAGCACATATGTTAGTGTTATTATCAGACACACAGTACAAAGCATATCAATGCAGTTTTGTATTGTTAGATTTAGGATCAACGAGTAGAGAAACTTGTCTCTGCAAACTCTTTTCCAGTGTCGTCTTTGCAACAAGAGTGTAGACGATGTCCTGTGCATGTGAACGCGTGCATGCTCTCTTTACGTCTCTGTTGCTGATGTGTGCGCTCACTGTCAAACAACACACACACGCGGACTGGACTAGATGGAGGAAAGCCTGTACTGTGCTAGTTTAGATCACTCCTCTTTAGTATTATTTGGTGTCGGATCTAAACCGTAGTCCCCTAGTCAATGTGTGAAATTGTGGCCAAAAGCCTTGTCCCTAGAGGGCAGATGTCTTCATAACATAAGGATCATGTCCAACATATGTTGTGGTTTTCTGTTTATACCTTTCTCTCATATCGTCTAAACTAGCACAGTACTGGCTGTCCTCCATCTCGTCCATTCTGCTTTTCACTTCCTGCCCTCCATCTGAATTTCACACGACTGCTAACAACGTACTGTGTAACTTCATCACTCAGTCAGTCAGTGAGTCGGTCAGTGAGTCAGTCAGTGAGTCGGTCAGTGACAGATATTGGCGTTTATAGGGCTGGCTACACACAGAGACAGACCTGTTAAATGTCAGGCGCACCGGTGCGACCGATGACAATGTCGCACTTGACAGATTTTAGGTTGCATGTTGCAACCAAAGCGGTGGCATGTGGAGTCCTGAGGTCGGTGTGGTAATGTCTCACATGGCCCTGCTGTTTCCTTACAACACCTAAGATGACATTGGAACACTGGAATCTTTGCATGCTATTTAGCTACGGTCGGGTCAAATAGTTGATTTTAACATCATCTCTCATTTCTTCCCTTACAGCCCCTGCAGCCGGAGACGCTTCTGCTTTGACAGATCTGATGAAGAGGAGGAGGAAAAAGAAAAGAACGGGGGGCCGTCCCAAGTGTCCTCCCGCTCCCGATACAAATACAGCAGCTACCTGAACGATAGCGACAGTGAGGACAAACCTTCTGAGTCCACAGCCTAGTCCTCTGTGTGCGTGCGTGCGTGTGTGTGTGTGTGTGTTTGTTTGTGTGTGTGTGTGTGTGTGTGCTTGCATGTGTGCGCACATGCACACACCCCTGTCAAATGTGTATCACTCATTCAGCTGTCGGCAGACACACACACACGCGCGCGCACACACACACACCAACCACACACAAAAACACTCAACTACTCAACGGAGAGCAAAGCGTTGAAATATTAAAATTGTTGTTACTATTATTAATACTTGTGCAAACTTGCTAAGCCTGAGCCTGAAAGGCTTTGGACGTAGTACTAAATGAACATTGTAAAGACCCATGCTGTCTTTTCGATTTCCCACTCCTAATTCAACCCCCACCCCAAAAACAGCAGCTCCATTAATAATGACTTGTCTCTCCTGGCTGCATGCGAGCAGCTGCTTGGCTCGGCCGCTCTCCCCTTCCTCTGCCTGTTATCGTAGTTGGAACTGAGCCAAAACACTTGAGGTTGCATATATATATATATATATATCAGTGCACCGTAATACAATGTATTACCAAAAAGCCTTTGTTTCAATTATGCGTATACACTGTGTTGTTATTGCCTTTTTATGCTGACTCCTTGAAAAAGTCAGACTTATATTTTTTTGGGACAAGTGCCATTTGAGTTAAGTAGGTTCCCTCTGCAGCTGGCTCCCATGCAGCTGTACTTGGATATGGCTGTTTCATGCACCATGCGACATGAACCATGCACCATGAACCATGCACCATGCGCCATGCACCATGCAACATGAACCATGCACCATGCGACATGAACCATGCACCATGAACAATGCACCATGCGACATGAACCATGCACCATGCGACATGAACCATGCGACATGAACCATGCACCATGCGCCGACGACACTCATCTTCTGCTTCGGTTCTGTTCCCAACGCTCTTTTTTTTTTTCCTTTCTTTTCTCTACTTTTGCTGGCAAATAATTTTTTCCTAACAGAGAAGAGAGCTGCAACACTAACTGCTCTGCTATGAAAGCAATTTTTCTTTCTTTGATGCTTAAACAAAAAAGATAATTTGTTTGGAGATTGCCACCGTAAAGAACAAAATATTTCCATGAAGTTTGAGCATACCTCCGTGAAATGCCATGTCTCATTTTTATTTCAACTTGATTTGACTAAGTACTTGCCGGATCCTTTAGGGATGAAGAGTCTTTGGCTCGGTGTGTTTTTTTCTCTGTCCTTGTGATTGTTGTTCACATGCTTTCTGTATTTTGTTTTCTATCTGATGTGCTTTGCTTTCCAAAGGGAATGTACTTGACATTGGGCACCCGTCTGTTGTTACATATTTACCATTGAGCAAACAGCATCCTCAACCAGCATCTTAAAGTCACTTTTCATAGTGTAACTTTCTTAACTGGAAACACTACAATCATTTAGAGTTGATACTGTTAAATAATGTTCACTGTCATTTCTTTAGGCCAACCCACTGATGCCTCCTAAAAAAAAAGAAAGAAAATAGACACCTGCATTTGTCACAGTTGCTTAATTGTTACATTGAACCCTTTGGTCATCTCTGTAGTATTTATGAAGTAGCATTAAAATATTTTTAGCAAGCCATCCAAAGTCCATATTATCTTAACATGACATTGGCGGCTGAAAGGATTTTGCTGATACTCTGTATGAGGGGAGAAGGTGGGTATTGTATTATAAATGCTTTTTACAGGCTTGTGTCTTCACTTCCTATTCTATATACAGTCAACATGAGTTTGGCAATTAATTTTGAAGTGTTTTTTTGACCTCATTAAACATAGCTCAATAAACTACTTGGCATAAAAAGAAAATGAGCAGAAATAACTTTGCTGACTGTACACATTAATATTTATATATAAATATCTATGATTCATGCTAGCTTTAAAAATAGTTCATGTTTATTTTCGTTATTGAACAAATTGACCACTTGTTATAAGTAATAATTTTGCATTACAGTTTAATATATTGTAAATAAATGATGGTTGATTGTTTTAGAATGCCTACAGACTTGATTTGTTTTTCAATGGGCTGTGTGCTGTGTTTTTCTACAATGCCTCTTAATGATTTAAATATGCGTTCAGTATGTTCTCCAGAGGACAGACGATAACAGAAGAAAGAAATGTTTCTTATTGATGCATCTGCTTTGATGTTTTCTTCTGCTTTAAGAAATGTCAACTGTTGTTTAGACCGTGAGACTGCCTCACAGGAGCCTGCAGACTAACCTTTTACACTGGTTACACTGGTGAGCTAACGTTTTCATTTAGGCGCAGCGGCACATAATGTAGCTGCACCCAAACGTGCTGACTCACTCACTGACTGACTCACTGACTGACTCACTCACTGACTGACTCACTGACTGACTGACTGACTGACTCACTGACTCACTGCGTCTTTTGGTGCCGCAATAATACATTTTTAGCGTTACCTTTTTGGTCAGTTTCCATACACATTGGTAACTTCTTAACACATTATGTAAATGATTGCAAACAGGAATAAATGTGCAGATAAATGCTTTTTCTTTATTTAAATCAAAGGACAAACAAGAAATCGCAATAACCTCAATGTTTAAAAAATAAACGTGCTGATGTTTAAAGTGTTTGACAAACTCCAATAAATACATCAAACTGGGATAACTCAGAAGTGTGTGCTGCTCCCGGATCCTTGCAGAATATCCCCCGAGACGACCAACAAGCCGCTGCACAACACGACGCTGCACAACACGAGCACAAGGGCGTAGGTTTGATTTAGACATTGGTGGGGACATAAAAGTGACAAGGGATGTATTTTGTGTGCGCTGCAAATTCTTTTGGGGCCTATTTGAGGTCGCTACCACACGCCGAAGACAAACACACACACACACACAGTACATGGTGTTAACCTCAATGTCAAATGATGCTTTTAGTAGCCGCTTCATGAGCTCACCTTGTCTCACGTCCTCGGTAACAGATGAGGAACCTGCCGCTGCTCCGCTCTCATTGGCTGCTGTTTCTGAAACTGAGGGCCGTGTGTTTCATGATGTTAAGCTTTAGGTCATGTTGATAGATATGATGCTGATTCATTTATGATACTGATTAATTTATGTTATACAATGCAAATGTGCTCCAAGCTAGATTCCTGGCTGACGGCCTTCAATCTAAACACTAGTGATGTGTCGTTTGCGAACGAGCCGGCGTAAGAGTGTAGTGAACGAGAAGAGCCGACTCCCGTCGGGGAGAGCCGAACCTCCAGCCGCTCCTGCTCAGCTCTGCTGAGAATCCATGCAGGGACCACACACCATGCGGACATCATACCATTATGTGAAAGAAGGAATTTAAAGGTTTGATTAAAATGTTAAACAATAGTAATGGTGTATTTTTTTGTAACGAAAAAAAAAGCATAAAAATAAGGCTTTTATGAAAACACTGAATGAAAAATTGCTTACCAACACACAAATCATTCATAATTGCTAAATTAGGCTAAAATTGAAGGCTCCTAGTGATACTAAATGAAGAGTCGTTTGGGAGCCATAAGAGCCGACTCTTCTAAAGGAGCCGAGCCAAAAGAGCCGAATCTTTGAAAAGAGCCGGACCTCCCATCACTACTAAACAATATTAACTGATATTAGCTTGAAGCATTCTTAAACTGTGTTAGTTTACTCACCTTTCTTTTGAATGAAATTAGTTAGCAGTTATTTTCCCTCAGTTTGCTTTCTTTCTCTTTCCTTTCTTTCTTGGTACCCTGAGTTCCCTTTCTTGGGAAAAGACATGACTCTATCAAATGTGACAGGGTCTGGTAATTTGAGCACAAAGTCGGCCGAGGTCATTTTTCACTTTTTTATCGATTATGATTCAAAGCTTTCAGATGATGTGCCACACACTGACATCTGAAATGAATTGAGGAAGTTATGCTTATTTGAATGTTCTTATGCCTTAAATCAACATGCTGAGAAATCCCCTCTCAAAGTTGGACCACTTTTCAAAAATAAACCTATTTGCTGAACACAAAATGTCTAGATTTTATGTGGAATTGATAGTTTAAAACTCCTTCTGTATACTAATGGAAAAAAATGAAAAAGCCTTTTTTTCATTTTACAAACTTTACAAGTGATTTGCGCCATTCCACATTTCCCGAGTTTGTACTCCAAACGCCAGCGCGTGTCACAAATGTGTGACAACGTAGTGTTGGAGATGTACACAGTAGCCTGCTAAATAAACAAACTGTAATGGTGAAACACATGAACTGTTAGTATAAGGATGGTGAAGCCTACATACTTCTTACAACCAGATGTATCTACAGCCTCTCACAAGTTAGCAAGAAACTAGTAGTAATGGCTGCGGCTCGAGTGACAGTGGAGTTGGATATCCAGCCCCACCCACATCCAGTACGTCACAAGGTCCAGCCCCGCCCACATCCAGTACGTCACAAGGTCCAGCCCCGCCCACATCCAGTACGTCACAAGGTCCAGCCCCGCCCACATCCAGTACGTCACAAGGTCCAGCCCCGCCCACATCCAGTACGTCAACGTGCAATGTTCGGGACAAGTTGGAATTTCGGAAGCTTGTCAATGTTCCATTTAACTTGCTGCAACGTGAACTGTAGAATTTCATAAAGTTCTTTTTAACGTACAGAAATGTTGTCATGTATAAAACTAAATGGTAAATCTGGAATAAAATCAGACAAAAAAGACAAATCAATTTATATTTTGGAATATACATACATCATTATGTGCCTCTGTGTGTCTCGCTGGTCATTTGGCATCATACTGGTATGAAATGGCAACATTGAGCGAGTTGAATTTTAACTTTTGGGAACATAGGTTTTTCTATTTCTAGAAAATGTACCTTATATTACTATACAATATATATTAGTTCATGTGAATAATAATAATAATAATAATAATAATAATAATAATAATAATATCACCACAATTCCTACAATGACCCCTTTTTTGACCATCTTCAAGTGCATGTCATGGGGGTTATAAAAGCAAACACACACCACACACGTCCAGTAACAGGTAGTTTACTGGTAGTACTGCATACAGTACATGTACACAGAGTACTTCCACTCAGAGATGCTGTCAAACCAGAGGAGTGTGGAGGGTCTCCTGAGGGCAGAGAGCTGTAACACTTATTCCATCATTTCAGACCTTTATCAGCACTATTTGCAGCACGAGAGGACGGTTGTAATCAACTAAATGGAGAGTGTCTGCTCCTACCATGTGTTCTTATTACAAGGTTCCCATTGTCTTGGAAAATAGAAAAATCATGGACTGTGAACATTGTTTTTTTTCCTACAGCTGGAAGTGTTATGGAAACTGAAATGTATCTCAAAAGATTTGGAAATGTCCTTCTGATTTGTTCAGAATCATTTATTAAACCAGTTAAATATGTATTTCTCAAGTATTTTGGTTTAATTAGGCTACCTAAGACAATAACCACCCAAATAACAGATTTACACACAGAATTTACAAAATATTGGGGACACTGTTTACATTAAGGACACTGAAGAGGTGAGTCCAGGCAAAGATATTATGCATTATTGATTTCCCTGTTTTAAATCCATACCAGTCACAAAGGAGGGTGTAGATAAAGAGAAACATACGAGTTCGAGAAGGAACTTTACATTTTGAGACAAGATGTGGATTGTGCAGCTCAATATCAGAAAGATGTCTCTCATATTTTGTACATTCAATGTGTTTTTGGCAGACAGACATTTAAAGTAGCTGTCCAACAACAAAATTAATTATTTGAAAATAGAAGCTGACTAATACTTGTTAAGAAATTGTTATATTTCAGTGATTCATCATGGGAAAGGTAATGTTTGATTAGCAGAAAGTTGTAGAAACCATGTTAAGAAATGACCACTGTAACATTTTGACTTCATTCAGCCTTTGTTGTTGCCTTACATTTTGTTCTTTATAACACCATTTTTCTCCCTAAAAAGTATGAACAATGTAAGTAACCAAAATAATTTTTAGTTTTGAGCTGATGTACCTGATTAAACTGGAGGAACTGGAATGGAAGTCATGTCTGTTAAGTGTAAGTCCACAGTCGTCACAGTCTGCTGCTTTTGTCTCCACACAAGATGGTGGTTGGGATGTTTGTGTAGAAGCATGAGGTGGATGTACAGCCATACAGCCACGTCAACACTATCACATGACTGCTAACAACGTATGGTGTAACTTCATCACTCAGTCAGTCAGTCAGTCAGTGAGTCAGTCAGTCAGTCAGTGAGTCAGTCAGTCAGTCAGTCAGTCAGTGAGTCAGTCAGTGAGTGAGTCAGTCAGTCAGTCACTCAGTCAGTGAGTCAGTCAGTCAGTCAGTGAGTCAGTGAGTGAGTCAGTCAGTCACTCAGTCAGTCAGTGAGTCACTCAGTCAGTCAGTCAGTCAGTCAGTCAGTCAGTCAGTGAGTCAGTCAGTCAGTCAGTCAGTCAGTCAGTCAGTCAGTGAGTCAGTCAGTCAGTCAGTCAGTGAGTCAGTCAGTGAGTCAGTCAGTGAGTCAGTCAGTGAGTCAGTGAGTCAGTCAGTGAGTCAGTCAGTCAGTCAGTCAGTCAGTCAGTGAGTCAGTCAG
>OMKK01042393.1:0-11926 GCA_900302305.1 Polymixia japonica | reverse complement strand
TTACCATGGTTGTAGCCTGGGCTGTCATACCACCATAGCTGTTTGCATTGCACTGAATTATTGCCTCAAGTCAGTGAATTAGCTGGCTAACCAAAGCAGCCCCCTGCAGCCTGACTAACAAAGAAAGCACAGATCATCTTGAGTTAATCTTGGACTACTGTAGCCGCTTGTATTTGATGTGTAGGCACACAGCATTTTACTGTCATGTGACACATTTTCTAAACTAATTTCACTCTTGTACAGGAGCTAACTAGATCCTTGCTCCAGGGTTCTCAGTCTACTGGCTGCATTTGGCCTGTGTGCAATGAGTTGAACATTCCTGATTGCCAGCCCACCAGTTCTGCCCCAGCTGAGATCAGAATAGGTCAGGTCCCCAGGTTACAGGGGCGGGCTTTAGGTATTGCATAATTATATAGCAATCTGTATTTGGATGAGCTAATGTACAAGGTTAGCTGGGCAAGGTTCCCAACCCTAAATCCTTGTCACGGATGCCTGATTGTGGTGATATTTTGGTTAGAGGATTTTGTTTATGTGTACTGTAAGATACTGGCTAATAACTACTGCTAATGTAAGTGTTAACGGGGAACATTTTGGTTTTACCGACATTTTGGATCTTATGACTAGATGGATTACAAAGTTATTCCATTCTCTATTTGTACTATTGTTTTTGCAATTATTTTTTACGACACATTTTCCCCACTGATGGATTAGTCTGTTTGTGATTATTATAATGCTCAATTTTCTTTGTTCTTCCAGTAATGCCAGCTTTTAGTCACCAAAACATGTTGACTGTATAACAGATGATGGATTAGCCGAATCTAGTTCTGATATAAATTCTGCTCTTTCCTACAGACTGTGCGTCATGGTTTCCCACATCAACCATCCTCAATGGCTTTTGACCCTGTGCAGAAAATCCTGGCTGTTGGGACACAGAGCGGAGCTTTGAGGCTGTATCCTTTTTTTCAGAGTAAAATTTCTTGAATGATGTATATGATCTCACTATTTGCTGCACTCACTACACACACACACACACACACACACACACACAAACACTACAAACCCATCATTAACTTCCTGATATCTCACATCCTTACCCCAAACGTTATTCGATCAAGTTGCCTCCTAACAACGTTACTTATCTGGAGAAAATTCATACAACATGTGACCCTTTTTGGCTTGTGACGGCTGGCACACACGAAAACAAAGTCCCAAACCAAAGTGAGGGAAGTGTTGAGTGCAGAGGCACGCACTAGCCAGGCTGTTTCTCCGCAGCCAGCAGCCTCCTTCTCCAGGAGGACCCGGGCTCATTAGTGCTATCTCTGCAGTAGCATGAACAGCTCCTCCGCCATATGCCGAGGAGCCAACCTCATCAACCGCGCTGCCCGGCCTGTGCCAGTTTGCCACTTCACATGTGCTGTAAACATCGTCGAACCCGCTGTGCGCGGCTGTCAAACCGCGCGCAGGGCGCACACAATCAAGCTGCCGCCGTTCTGTAAGGCCCTCGGGCTGTTGGGAGACGGAGTTTTTGATTTGTGTTTATGTTTGCTTATTAAAAAAAAAAAAAAATCTGCCTGCAGAACTAGTCGAGCAGCTCGCGCAAGCTACCGCTACGAAAACGGCCACCGGATTCTTCCAGAACGTTTACAATGATTTTTAATGCGGTGGCCCTGCCTTAGCCAGACGTTGTTTACCTGATGACTTCAGGGTTGGTCTGTTGCAGGATTCATGTAGGATATTCGGACAAGTTGTTGTTGTACTGCGCTGGGAGACCCACCTGCTTTATTTAGATAATCATTAGAGGTGGCTCCATCTTGTCTTTAGCCACTCTTGAGATTAAGAGAGCATTGTGTTTACAGGGCAACTCCCAAAGAACACACATTGCTTCCATGTTGTCCTAATGTGAACGCTGGAGCTGATGGGATTACTGTCATTCAGGCAATTGGTCCATTTATCAAAAGACAGGCTGTATCGATCCACCCCATTGCCCCTGGAGTTTGGAAATGCTGCCACAGCTCAGTGGACATAAACTCAATGGGATGTCTACAAGCAATAAATGTCTACTTTTACAAGATCTGTTTGTACTACAGTGTTTTAATCAGTGTGTTATCAGACACATTTCTCCACTCTGTTTAATATGTTTGTCTTTAGCTCGTGGCCATTAGTTAACGCAAACTACGTTCCTTTTTTCTTTTTCTTGAAGCCAAAGCAAAATTAATGATTAAAAGTACTAGTGATTGAAGGTACAATAGTGAATCAAGTTTTTTTTTTTTTTAAAACAGGTCAAAGATATATGTAGAAGTTTTGTTTCCGTGCATTTTACTTTGTAAGCGCAATTCTTGGAGTTGAGTCTTTCAAAATGGGAAATTTCAAAATTTGCACAATTGGTGGAATATTTCACAATATTGCATTTTATCCCATCATACGCTTCCATTTATTCGGCCTACATTATTAGGTTGTACCTTGTTGATTAACTTGAAGTTTCCCCATTTTTGGTCATAGGGTTTTAAAAATGCTGGTTTCTAATTTTCTTTCTTGTTTCTCATGTGATCCAGCATGATTAAGTTCTCGATGGTTATCAGTTGACTACAAAAAACTGATAATGTGGTTCAGCGAACCACATGGGTCTACCAAATGAGGAAGTATTCATGTTCAACGGCAGTGACATTCTAGTCTGTTATTTTCTCAAAAACAGTTTGGAAACTCTCCACCTGATCATGTGACCCACATGTTATCGATGTCAAAGGTGCCATGACTTGACAAATTTTGGCTATGCAACTTGTTTCTTATTTGGTGTTAAGAATGAAATGAATAACAAGGACTATATCCTGTTTCTGACGCAGCAAAGGGTGATTTCACTTGAGAATTTGTGCGAACTAGTCAAACTTAGCCACATTTGATGCTGGCTGTAACTCATATCACAACACACTGTGCAGTTCAACAATGCTGATCGTGACCTTCTTCCTACATCAAGATATATTGTTACATGCCGAGTCATAGGTCGGGTGTCTGCGTGTGACAATAGCTTCCTGTTCCTTTACTCCAGAAGCTTGTGTTTTGAATCATGAGGCATGATTGTTGCAATTGACAAGTTACCGTGTGTGACTTTGGACTGAATGTTTAATGTTAAATGATGCTCACTCGATCACAGTAATAGGGAGTATTCATGCTCATCTGAAACAGTTTAAAAGGATGAGGAAGTTCAGACAAAATATTCTACATACCACAATGATAAAATCTTGTTTTGATCTTTATCTTATTTCCTGCTGGCGTAGAAAGCAGTTAGACTGAACAACAGCATTAACCTAGACTGTATTAGTTAGGTGCATTTACATGTACCAGGAATTTGCCTTTGAGAGTTGACGCACATAGCATAAATACAGCAAAACATGCAGATATTAGCATTAACGTTTATCAATAATACTGATAAAGCTATTAGCGTGATGCTCCTACAGTACAGCATCTGGTTAGCAACAGGAAAAAAAAAATGCAAATGCACTGCAATGTTTCATATTTCCATTTTTCCTTTTTAGACTAATGCTCTATCCATATTTATGCAAGACCAGCAGTTGTGAAATAGACTTAATGAGTCCTGGCCCCATTGTGGACCATTGGAGTCATGATACCTATTAATAATTTTGATAAATGTTGTGCAGAACTTGTGGAGCCAGGATCTAAAATTGGGTAGAAAGGTCATGGGTGAAAGTGAGTTCAGTCGGCAGCAGGCTGGGGCTGGCGCCAGGGTAGGTCCGTCAGTCTGTTTGCCTCCATCCTTCCAGAGAAGCGATGCCCACTGTTGCAACCCCACCTTAGTTTGTTTAAGGCAGTGAGGGATTGTTTGAACGTAGCTTTGTTAATCCGGTTGAGATGTATCTCGTTACGGTTCCGTCAGCTCCAAATTGAAGCGAAATCGAGCGGTCCCCGAGCTGGCGTACTGTCCGCCTGTGCAGTTCTTTTATTTTCGCGTGGTCTGATTACATTAACGGCGTCGGAAGCGGCGTGCCTCGCTGTCTTTACGGTCAGTTCAGTGTTCTGTTTTTGTTTTGTTTTTTGGGGGTTGGTTTTTCTATTTTGTTATGTCTTTTTTTTCCCAAATCTCTGCAATAGCTGATTCATACACATAAAGTAGTCATTAACACGTTGTCTCAGTCAAATCAATGTTATAAAACTGCCCTTTTAGTACATTTTTTCCCCCAATTAGGATAATTGGTGGTCAGTGGTGCTATTGTGGTCAAACTCATTCAATAGGGCTTGAAATGGCAACCAATTCCTATTGGAGGTGATTCTCAAGAAGAGACCCCGAGTTGCTTCCTCATTCCTCAGTTTAACGTGCCCGACTGTTCTCTCTTTTGATTTCAGGCCGCTTGGAAAGGCCTTCCTTGTCCTCGACTTGCTCCCTTTTCGCTCTCCAGTTTCTAGAATGTGCGTGGAGGGGTTTTTTTTTTCTTCCATTCTTGTGGGAAACGCTGCAGTCCTGGTGCCGGCGTGGCTGAGTTCAGCCGTGGCCACAGTCTCCCCCTTTTTTTCGCCATACAAGCGAGTCAGCATATATTCGGCTCGCCTGTAAGTTCACAAGCAGTCTAAACTCGGGCTGGATCGACCGTTGGCTGTACGGGTGGCCTGGCTGCTGTCGACAGATTTAGCAGGGATCCTCCGACCTGCACCTCAGAGTCATTAGAGGGAGCTGAGTGTTAAGCCAAGAGACGACTAATCATGACTCTGACACACCGGCCGATGCCTTGGAAATAGGGCTAGAAAGGACAGTTTTTAATTTATGACTTACTAGTTTGATTTGTTTTATCTTTCCGCTAGTGCTTGCGTGGGAAAGCCGACCCCGAAAAAAGCCTGCTCGTATCCGCCTATGTTTATTTACAGCTAGAGAGCTTTTCATGTTGCTTCTGTAACGGAATAGTACGGTGATCCATTAGTAATTGATCTATTTGCTTCCCTTATGAGCTTTTATTCACAAAGACATTGACGCTGACATTGTTCACATCGTCACATCGTGCGCTACGGTAATTTGAACACCGAGACGAGGAACAAGCTGCAGAAGGTAGTAAACGCGGCTTCTGAAATGATAGGGAAACGGCAAAGGTCACCTTATCAGCATGTATGAAGAACCCTGAAAAGGTGATGCTCACAGAATTATTAATGACCCTTCTCACCCACCGTACAGTGAATTTGAACTTTTACCCTTTGGGAGACGTTATAGATTACAGAGAGGCTAATAGAAATCTTTACAAGAACTCAAGGTCCTAAGTGAAACTAGGATCCGCACTTAAGTCGACGGATACAGGGAAGCGCTCCGGAAACTTTGCTGCAGCTTTGTGTACGGTACAGGTCAATCTCCTGCACACCTGTATGTTGCACATTGTATTGTAAGAATGTTTGTATTCAAGGGATTTCCTTTCTTTTACATTTGATGTATGTATGTCTTATACAATGTTCTATATCATGTCTTTTTTTTTTGGCTGGACCGCAACAGCGGGGCCAGCCCTATAAACGTGACTGTCTGTCTGTCACCGACTGACTCACTAACTGACTCACTGACTGAGTGATGAAGTTACACCATTGGTCGGCCGAGTGTTGGAGTTTCCCCATTGGCCGATGTATCCGTTTCAAATTAAAAGCCTTCTAGCGACAAGGCTTTTGGCCACAACTTCGCACATTGACCATACACGGTCCAGCCATATACTAGGTTTGGACCTAGTCTTGCAGATTTCCGCGCAAATTCCATAATCGTACTCCCTGCATAAAATGTATTCCCAACCGTCTTTCCCAAGTGTTCCAACGTTGTTCCTTGACTGAGCTAACTTGAAGCTTTGGTCGTGCGGGTGTGGAGTGCTACTGCCAGCATGAGAGCGGCGCTGCTGTGATCCAGCTCCAGTTCCTGATCAACGAGGTTCGATAGCATCCTCTGCTGTTTGTTACTGTATTTCTGCCTGACCGATTCAGTCGGTCGATTCCGCCGTCTGGTCCGTCCAGCCGTCCGTCCACAGAATGTCTTCTTGCTAGCAGGAAACTCTGGCACCATTTACCAGTGCTTATTCAATGTTTATAGGCCACAAATCACCAGTAGCTGTGTGAAATGTGCTTTTAGCCAACACATTGATTAAACAGTAATGTTAGTTTTGTGACCCGTAGCCTCTGTAATGGCCTCTTAGTAGCGTGTTCATGATGTTCCCATATAAAACGGCCCAGCCACATCATGTTTCATTCCTGCTAGTGGATGCATGTACCCCGTCTGCGGGGGGGGAGGTGTATTTCATTCCCCTGTTTCCGATCTTACCCACAGGGGGCGCTGGTGAGTGCCTTAGCCGACGACAGCATCCACCTGTGGAACCTGAGGCAAAAGCTTCCCGCCATCCTACATTCTCTCAAGTTCAACAGGGAGAGGTAACGTCTCTAAAAAGACAGGATAAGTATACTTGTTCAAGAAAACAGAAGGGAATCTGTCATTTTGTGAAATGTAAACAAAGCGTCACAGCTGGAGACATTCCTCCTAATGTTTAATTAGTAACTTGGAAGCTGCTTGTCAGGAAATCCTCTGTTTGCTGTCCGATGTGATGGCAACAGCGGACAATGTTTTTCTGTTACCCTGCTTTGCTCAAACAAGGAAACACAGGAAACATGATTTCAGCTAGTCAATACTTACCATAATACAATGCCATCATATCCTTACCGAGTGTCCCCGAGAAGTATTCATAGGTATGTGGCTGATATATTAACTTTCATGGCAGAATTTCACGTTGAAAGAGAAATATAAGAAAACAAATCTGGAAATTTTCTAAAACTTAAAAGTTTGTCTTGTCAACCAGACACCTTGTTGTTTTGAGTGTGATAAAACAAATAAACAAACAAAAAATGTCTCCTTGTTTTGCCAAGGAGCTGTCTTTCGAGGTTAGAGCTAAGATTTCTTGAAAGCCTACACTACCCAGAATGACTTGCTTCTGTTTTGAGCAAAGAGGGCCTGTCTGTAGAGATGTCAGACTGACAGGGTTGAACTGTTCAGTTGTAATCTTGCCGGCATCAGGCAACATTTTTAAACCGTTTTGTTTACAAACACTATAGATAACTAGCAAGCACTAGCTTGTTTGTCAGTTTGATGCTGCATTGAGATTGAACAGACAGGCTAGGCAGCCTCACAACACTCACTAATTTTATTGTCTATTCGCACGTGAAATACAGTACATTATCAATGTATTTGCGGGGTCACCGTGGTAACAGGTAATGCCACGCTGTCCCTTGCTGTTGTGCCGTCACACCGTCAAATATGGTGAATTTCACCGCTTCTAGTGTGAATGTGAGATAAGACACAAAGAGTTATTCTTCATAGTTTACTCACCAAGGATCCAGAAGCGAGAGAGTCACTGGTTATCCACCATAAAGAACACTGTATAACCTGTAGATGATACCTGACCAGAGATCAGCTCATCAGCTCACCTGAGGGGAGACGGTGTTGTAGACAAAACACTGCCGGTAAAACACTGCCGGTAAAACACTTCCTAGAAACCTTTTGGGGCGGAGGAGAAAGCCAGTGAAAAACCTCCTCCTCTCCTCCTCTCCTCCTCTCGGTCTTGAAACTAGGAACAAACTACGTCAAAATGCCATAGAACTTTACCAATTTTGACTTTTTAGAAAACTATTTCTAGAAATAGAGACATCTTTTGTCAATAAAGTAAAGACTACAGACTGAGCTCATGGTTAATCAAAGGTGGAATGTCTTCCTTTTTAAAGTCTAGCCGGCTGGTAAAACAGCGAATGGGGATTGACACATTTTTCTGTTATAGCATCCCACACAGTCTGGCACTGTAAACGCCGGCCTGTGATTCTGAATGCATCTAGCAGGTAGTAGAAAAGCTACAGGAAGACTTGACTGTTCCAGTCTGTTGGCCTTTGTATTGTCTGGCTTAATTTATGTGACACGAAGCAGGTACTTTGTAATTAAACCTTACTCACTCACTGCTCATTCTGGTGGCAGAAGCAGGACTGGAGGCGAGGATGACTCATGCTTTTGATCCGAGATTCAGCTCTGAGATAATGACCGGGGCCGCTCCTGACAGACGCTGATCTTGTCTTGCAGGATCACCTACTGCCACCTGCCCTTCCAGAGTAAATGGCTTTACATCGGCACGGAAAGAGGAAACATCCACATCGTCAACGTGGAGTCCTTCACCCTCTCAGGCTACGTCATCATGTGGAACAAAGCCATCGAACTGTGAGTCTGTGATGTTTTGTTTATCTTTTCCGCTCGCTTCCTGTCGCGCGCGCGTGTGTACGTTCCGCGCCGGGTGTGGTCGACACACGACACTGTCTAACCCTGTGTTAGCGCGTACAGTAGCATTATGGGTAAACGCGGTATCGGTCTAGCGTAGGTGAGAGCGGGTCTGATCGGTGTGGAGAGCGGGTATGGAGGGGGTTTCTTCTGGGACGCCGGAGTTTGACGGCGGAGCCTTCTGGAGGTGTCTCGGACCCAATTCAGACGAACATCTGCGATGGGAGGTGCCCGCTCGATAACCCCGATGACATTCCCCTCTCTCGCTTACACACCCCCCCTTTCCTGTTGACACCCAAGCCAGGTGTCTGCGCAGGCGTTCACCCTAAATAGCACAGAGTAATTGGATCAGATCCTGCGTATTGACGAATGTTGTAGCAGCTAAAATTGGAAGTTCTATAAAATGTGCGTAGGTTTTGTTGCTCTCTTAGATTTGGATTGTTTGAGGTTTCAAAAGAAGTATGATGTCAAGTCAGATTAAAGTCTTAGACACCGGAGAAGAGAAATGCTTTTTGCTGTCAGAATGTGGGAATATAATTTGCACAAACACAAGCGGAGCTGCTGCTATGGTGTGATATTTTAAGCCTGGTTTTCAATGGCTTCTAACGGTTCCTCTGTTATCTGATACGATCGCATCAAAGTTTGCACCCACAGAGTCCGTCTGCAAACGCGTGAACTCAAATCCTCATTTAGTGTACATTGTCGTCTGTGATGGGCATGCTGTGGATTGGATCAGTTTCAACATATTGTCTTCATAAATACGTCAAGGATGTAGTGAAGACTAAACCCTCCTAAACTCTGTTTACCTGCCTCTTTAGTTGTGTAATAAATTTTACCAACCTTTTTTAAAACCAAGATAAATCCACATGAACTAAATTCATAGTATATATAATAGTAAAAAGGACTGAACAGATGACAGTCACATGACAAATAAGCTCTTAAAAACACCTGACCCTAATACCTAGTACTGAAAATATAATTGTGTTTTGTTTAAGTCGCTGGTTGTTTCCCATGTGATGATCTTCCACTGTAGATTATATTCTATTCTAATCCCTGCTGTTATTCAGCAATACATCATACAGTAGTAATGAGATCACTGGCTACTGGAGCCAGACCGCACCGGGACGCGACTCTTTCTTTACACCAGACTTCTCCGTCGCTGACTTCCACCGTGCCCCTCGCTCTCTGTTGCCACGGTGACGCTGTCTCCACGCGCTGCCGCTCGCTGTAATCTCTCAAAGACCCCCATGTGACCCTGCACTCTCTCGCTCTCGTGCTCTCTCTCCCTGGCTGTGTTCGTCTGTCTGACTGTCTCCTGTCTCTCACGTGTCGCGTCCGTCTCTCTCTCTTTCTCTCTTGCGCAGTTTGGCATTCGCTCGCCGCAGTCTCGCTCTGTTCGTTTGCGCCATGACCAGTCGTTCTTGTGCTTCCGCTGTGGGTCTTTGCTGGTGGAAGACGTGCCTCTCTGTCTCTCCCTCTCTCTCTGAGAACTGGATGGTGTGCTTTCCAACTTGTGTTATCTATAAAAGGCAAATAAACTTGAACGTAATCTCTCGCTCTTGTTCTCTCTCTCTCTCTCTCTCCTCCTCTAAATCGCCCCTAAAACGCAGATCCACCAAGACACACCCCGGTCCTGTCGTCCACATCAGTGATAACCCCATGGATGAAGGAAAGGTATTCAACAGTTGCACGCTGCCCTAGTATACGCCATACAGATAAGCTCCTGAATTGCAAAACATTTGCGTGTTTTATGACATGAACCTCACAGTCTAACGGATAACGGTAAAGATGGAGGCAACGCAGGCAGGTTGACTCCAGGCTGGGTTATATGTGCAATATGCGGTTTCACAGTAATCAGCGGGGCTGCGTTCGCTTTTCTCCTTTTTGCAGCTTCTGATTGGATTCGAGTGCGGGATAGTGGTGCTGTGGGATTTGAAGTCCAAAAAAGCTGACTACCGCTACAATTATGATGAGGTAAGCCGTATTTTTCCATTCTGCTCTGTTCACGCGGGGATGCCAGTTTGTCCGGGGTTTTACTCGTTGTTGTCTCAGCAACATGTGTGGTCTGTTTACTCGAGATTTGCATAATCCATCACTTCTGTTACATGTGTTACTGAATATCGGGCTCGTGAAATGACTTCTCAAAAGGTTTACACCGCCTTTTTGGCAGCTCTTGTGTCCAGAATTTTTGTTCATAACTGTGCATGGTAAAGCTTAAGCACACTGTGCATGTTTAATGGACTAGATTAGATTAGATTAGATTAGATTAGATTAGATTATATTAGATTAGATTAGATCAGATTAGAAGATAGATTAGCCTCATCTTAAAACCTACTAGCATCATAGCACACTGAGTGCACCGAGAGCACACAGAGGAAAAACTGGCATCAATCTTCTCATGACACAACAGCAAGCTGATCAAAGAGCTAATTTTGCCCAAAACGTCTGTGCGTTAATGTAATGTTCACATTTGCTGTGTTTATGGAGGTGTGCTGCCGTTTTTGTCTTTCAGGCAATCCACTCGGTAGCGTGGCATCACGAAGGCAAACAGTTTGTGTGCAGTCACTCCGATGGCACGCTGACCACATGGAACGTACGAGCCCCCGCCAAGCCTGGACAGACCATCACACCACATGGTAGGAACTGTTGTATACACATGATCGTATTGTGTACACACACGCACACACGACACATTGAATGGAAGCCACTTGCGTGTTAAAGAGCATATTTATACACACAACATTAGGTAGCGTGCCCAATGGCCGGATGAGTCCGCCTTATGTGGCGCATATGTGCCATATGTGTACGCTTCGCGTGAGTGTGTGAGTGTGTGTGTGCGTGTGTGCGTGTGTGTCTTTTCGCTTTCGAGTACCGCGTGTGTTCATCTCTGCCGTGTGACCTCCACCAGGAAAGCAGCCTAAGGATGGAAAGAAGCCAGAACCGTGCAAGCCCATCCTGAAAGTGGAGTACAAAACTACAAGGGCCGGGTAAGTGTGAGGGCCGACCGCGGCGAGTCCCCCGCCCATCCTGTGTCTTTGCCGGCTGTAAACGCAGTCCGTATCCTGTACTGACTGCAGCCTATCCTGCTGTTAAGAGCGGAGCATATGGCAGCTTTTATTGTACATCTATATAGTTTAGGACAACGTCCCCGTGGTGGTGTGAGTTGACGCGGACACAAACAATTACTAATTCACTGGATCTCATCTAATTATTTCTTAACATAATCTACTAGAGTCTGGTGGTTCGGATATTAGAGGAAAGGGTTTTGTTTGTGTTTGTCGCTGGAAGTTAAAAGCGTTTCTCCTGCTGTCGTCGTGTGTTTTTGAAACGGGGCCAAGAAAAAAAGCAACAATAAACCTTCTGTTGTCCCTCTGCACCCATTTGATCAGACATAAACCCTCCCACAGCTAGCCTTAACACCATCAACAATACACAGTAATTAATGTTAATTCAAGTGTTTGTGTGTGTGTGTATGTGCGCGCGTGTGGGTGTGTGCGTCCATGCATGCATGTGTGTATGTGTGTGTGTGTGCACGCACACGTATGTGTGTTTATTGCATGCAGGGACCCATTCATGGTGCTGTCAGGAGGCCTGTCCTATGACACGGTGGGGAGGAGAGCCTGCCTGACTGTGATGCACGGCAAGAGCACCACT